>CAWUFW010019345.1:0-189416 GCA_963921515.1 Calotriton arnoldi
TTTGGGCCCCTGCCTGTCGCAGGTACTTGGGCCTCCCACACAAGTGAGGCACCATTTTTATCGGGAGACCTTGGGGAACGCTGGGTGGTAGGAAATTTGTGTGAACCCGGTGATGCCACACTTTCCCACACAAAAATTTCTGAAAAAAGTGAATTTTTCAGCTAAAATTGAGGTTTGCAGGGGATTCTGGGTAAGGAAACGTTTGGGGATCCACGCAAGCCATACCTCCTCGAAGCTCCCGGTGTCTACTTTTCAGAAATGTGTGGGTTTGGTAGGTTTCCCTAGGTGGCCGCCGAGCCCCGGGCCAAAACCCAGGTGACCCCCTTGCAAAACCAGGTCATTTTGAGATAATGTGTTGTTTATTTCTGCAGCGTGAAAATTTTGGCACAATATTGCAAGGAAAATGTGACAGACATTTTGAGGTTTGCAGGACATTGTGGGTACCATAACTTGTTGGGATCCACAAGAGAGATATCACCATGTACTCCCATGGGTGTTTCGTTTATGACAATATCTACAGTTGGTAGGTTATTCTTAGACGGAGTGTACACCTTGGCAGACAGACTAAAAAGACAAAGATTACTGCACAGCCATCTATTCCTCAAGCACACACACATACTGGTTGGATTTGGCACGAGGGCAAGTGATGGTTCAGTATATACAATTTTATTAACAAGAGATTTCACAAAAATGAAATGCACTGTCAATAATTGAAAGGACAAAAATTGTGAGCTGTAAAGCCACGTCAAGGCCCCAACCGCTTTACAGGCCATTCACACACCTTTCATACGTGATACACACAAGACCATTCACACCACCAGGCACGAAACAAACACATTACAACATTCACAAAAAGGGACAAGGTACACCCTGCTTGAGAAAGACAAAAAAAAATATTACTGCACAGCCATCTAATCCTCAAGCACACACACATACTGGTTGGATTTGGCATGAGGGTGAGTGATGGTTCAGTATATACAATTGTATTAACAAGTGATTTCACAAAAATGAAATGCACTGTTAATAATTGAAAGGACGAGAAACTGAACCATTGACTCACAGCTCGTGAGCTGTAAAGCCACGACAAGGCACCAACCTCTTTACAGGCCATTCATACACCTTTCATACGTGTGACAAATACAAAACCATTCACACCACCAGCCGCGGGCCCATCACATTACAACAGTCACACCAGCAGACAGCGCCAATCAAGGGCTCATCACTTTCACGCGCCCACATTCCTAACACAGCAACCACACAAGCTGATGGATTGCGTGGAGTGTCGCTCGGCTAGCAGTGTGTGTAGTGACCAGCAGCAAGTCACTACTCACACACTGCCAGCCGAGCGCCAGTCCACGCACACCGCCAGCCAAGCGCCACTCCACGCACACGGCCAGCCAAGCGCCACTCCACGCACACTGCCAGCCTAGCGCCACTCCACGCACACCGCCAGCCAAGTGCCACTCCACGCACACCGCCAGCCTAGCGCCACTCCACGCACACCGCCAGCCAAGCGCCACTCCACGCACACCGCCAGCCAAGCGCCACTCCACGCACACCGCCAGCCAAGCGCCACTCCACGCACACCGCCAGCCAAGAGCCACTCCACGCACACCGCCAGCCAAGCGCCACTCCACGCACACCGCCAGCCAAGCGCCACTCCACGCACACTGCCAGCCAAGCACCAGCCTACACACACCACCATCACATTTAGGATTTTTATACAAAAAAGAAAACACAAACAAATTGCAAATAGATACAAATCTACTAACACAAAATCAGAAACTAAATACATTGCACTAATGCCAACCTTGAAACAGAACAACAATTCTTAAACATTACAGACCAGGCAGTTCACTTTACCACTCATGGTTGCTCCCAATAATTATTTTGCTTGTGGTACGCTCTATAACAAGCAGGCACACACAGCCCAGGGTTAGAAGGACACTCAGGGCAGTACATACGAAGTCTCCTTCCGCGTACCTCTTAGCCAACAGACTCTACATCTCCTAGTGGGAAAGTCTTTTGAGGATGTAGGAGGAATGTGATCAGGAAAGTGGCGATCTTTCAATCGAGCCACATCCTCCACCACTCCAACTCTAGGAACACTTGCCTGTTCCACAACAACAAGGCTGCCTATGACAGACTGCTGAAACTGAACAAAAGTCAACTTTGACGCAGGAGAACACTCCTTGAACACAACAAAAGCATTGAAAGTTGCTAAATTGAAGAGATGGATGGCCAACTTCTTATACCAAATGTAAGCCTTACGAATAGCAGTGTAAGGTTCCAACCTCTGATCTACTCTATCAACACCACCCATGTGCTTATTGTAGTCTAAAATGCACACAGGTTTGCGCACTTCAGCAATCTGACCCCAAACAGCCACAGGTGAAGTACTCTCATCATGGATGGTAGTCAGCATGTACACATCCCTCCTGTCCACAAATTTCACAGCTAGCAGTTCCTCACTACGCAAGGCACTGCACTGTCCCCTCTGAAGTTTTTGCAAACAAGCTCTTTTGGATAATCTTTACGGTTAGAGCGGATTGTGCCACAAGCAAAACTTTGAACAATTACTTAAACAATTGCACAGCAGTGTAGAAGTTATCAAGGTACAAATGGTGGCCTCTGTTAAACAGTCCTCTAGCAAGATCCCACACAATTTTCTCTGAAACTCCAAAAGTGGACGGACAACCAGGGGGTCAATAGTGGAATCCCTACCAGTGTACACACGCAAATTAAAAACATATCCTGTCCTACTCTCAGACAACATATACAGCTTAATTCCATAGCGTGCCTTCTTGCTAGGAATGTACTGCCTAAAACCAAACGGCCCTTGAACAGGACCAAAGACTCATCAATAGATATTTCTTTCCCTGGAGTATAGATCTCTGAAAATCGATCTACAAAGTGATCAAGAACAGGCCGAATCTTAAAAAGACGGTCACATTCAGGGAACTCGTGGCAACGCCAAACCATTATCAACAAAATGCAGCATCCGAAGCAAAAGTAAATACTGATCACGAGTCATAACTGCAGGAAATATGGCCGTTGCCATCAAGGGACTGGTAGACCAATATGAACCCATGGACGGCTTCCTTATCAAACCCATCAAAAAAGTCAAACCCAAAACTTCTTCATCTCTTCCAGATTTGTGGGACTCCACCGGGTAGCTCTAGAATGGAGCCTAAGTCTGGCACTGTTGTCCCTCAAAAACTGTTCAGCATACAAATTAGTCTGCTCAACAATCTCACCCAAAAATACATCATCCATAAACAACTGAAAATACTGTATAGGCAAATAATGTTCACAATCCACTCTACACCCTGCATAACCACTAAAGGCAGGCAACACCGGCTGCACCATGTTTGGATCAACCCAGAGTCCAGCACTTCCAGTAGGAAGCCTAGCAGCCCCAGGCTGCAATCCAGATGCCTCTTGCACCATCGGCACAGTAGTATCCTCCTCTAAAACAGGCACTTCATCTGCACTGAGAGTACCTTCATCATCCGATGATTCCATGTGGAGAGAAAACTCACTGCCTGAATCTTCCCTCCCTCCTCTCCCTCAGACGCACTGTCAGTCTCATAATCCTGCTCAGAGGAAGATTCAAGAAGCAAACCAACCACCTGCTGAGCAGTAATTCTACGGCTAGCCATAATGCTTACTAATAAAGGTTACTTGTCAAACAAGTCAACAACAACAAACCCTTTGTAAAAAAAGAAATAAACAAAATGTAGCTTTATCACAAAGACCTATATACTCCAACACTATACCACTCACGTGACAGAAGCAGCTAGACTCACCACCACCTACTCTGCACAGACACAGTAAGGATCAACAATATCCCACTAAAAAGAAGAAAAAGAAATTACACATAAGACAATGCAAAACATCGCAAAGAATTTTATGCTCTGAACACTAACAAATATGCTGCCATTATGACACCACTTACAAAAAATTCATTCATGCATGACAATAATACTCATTTGGAGTACACACAACAAAAATATTTTTCTTACCAAATAAATGCAATTACGCAAAACTGCAGAACAACCACTGCCGAAACCGCAAACAGGAATCAAAAGCTTTACACTAGAATAAAAAGGAGAAAAAAACATTACAATCACATATGCAAATAATGCACCAGTCCACACACAATCCACCAGCCAAGCTAAGGGGTAGGTGGGCCAAAGAGTATAAATAAAATATTCACCCCCGTAAAAGGGGAGCAACCCTTGCCCTTTGGCCACACCCCAACACAAAAATTAAAAAACCCTGGTGTCTAGTGACTTCTGACCTCCTTGGGGGCAGATGGGCCTAAAAACATACTGCTATTCTGCCACCCAAGGGGTCACTCTCCACAAATAAATGCCTGGTGGACTAGTGGGAAGATACCTTTATCTTCCGCACACGATCTCTCACTACTCAACTCTACTCTCAACTCTATTCACAACTGGATGTTAGCTCACCAACTCATTCTGAATCCCGCCAAAACTGAATTCCTCCTCCTCTCTACCTCTCTCTCACCTCCTCCTGTTCAATCTTGGATGGATCAGCTGAACCTACTCAACAACAAACCCATCAATGTCGACAGCGCTAAATCCCTAGGTGTCATTCTTGACAAAAGACTCAACCTAATCTCCCACATCAACTCTATTGCTAAGAACGCACGTTACCAGTTGCGCCTTCTATGGGGATCCGTCGGTTCTTCCGGAGAAAGACTTAAAAACCTTGGTACAATCTCTGGTTCTCTCAAGACTGGATTATTGCAATTCTCTTCTGACGGGCCTACCCAAATCCCACCTCTCCCCTCTCAAATCCATCCTCCATTCAGCAGCTCGCTTCATTTCAGGGTCTAAATGAAGCGACCATGTCACTCCTATCCTGTCCTCTCTTCGATGGCTTCCGATCGAGGCAAGATCTATTTACAAAACTGCCTGCATCACACACAAAGCCTTACACACGTCCTCCCCTCGTTACCTGGCGAATAAATTGAAATTGTCCGGTGGCTCTCGCCCTTCTCGCAATGCGAAAAAGCTTCTGCTTGAGCCCCCCGTCTTCAAAAGGGAAAGATCGATGGCGCAATCCTTCTCAGGCAATGCGGTGAGAATCTGGAACTCGCTTCCCCCATTGCTCCGTGCCACCTCCTCTACCCGGATCTTCTAAGCTGACCTCAAATCTCTTCTCTTCCAAAGACACTTTCAGAACTAATACTTTCACTCTCAGCCCCCTCTAGGAAGTTCGCTCTTCATTGTAAATTTGTACTTTTTCCTGTACATTCCTCACCCTTGCGTGCTGTGCTGGATTTGTGTACCCTTCATTTAATTCACGCCCTCTCTACTCCCTCAAGGTAGTTCTTCCACTATAGGAAATTCTGTACTCCATGCCTATAGAAGTGCCTTCCCAGTGTGTTCTGCCACTTATTGCAGTATTATACCTCTATTTGTATTTTGTATCTCATGTATCATGCACAATTGTCACTTTTTCCTCATGTAATGTAACGCTTGCTTTTGTATTATGCTCACTTGTAACCTTCTCATCCATGTAATGTTACTGTTCCTATTGTGAAGCGCTCTCACACCTTCGGGTAAAGCCCAGCGCTATATAAATAAAACTGCTCCCCCCAGGGGGCAGAGCACCAAAACATAAGGCCTCCAAAAGGGGAGCGACCCTTGCCCAAGGGGCCGCTCCCCAAAACAGTATTTCCAGTTTTAAAAAAAATTCCCTGGCGTCTAGTGGGCATTCCTGCTGCACGATCGCATGATCGTGCAGCAGGAATGCACAAAAGAGGCATTGAGGGAAAGGAAAGGGTTTTCCTTCCCTCGATGCCTCTTCTGTTTCAAATCCCCTCCCCGGAGCCAAAACTAACCTTATTCCGCGACGCGCTGGAAGCAAATGGCTTCCAGCGCGTCGGGGAACAAAGGGAAATCCCCAATGACGTCAGTGCGCCTCGCGCGCTGACGTCATTGAGGGGGGCAGGGGAGGCAGGGGAAGCCCTTCCCCTGCCTTCCCCCAAAAAACCAGACGATCGGATTCCCACGGGGGAGCGCCAGCGCTTCCCCGTGGGTGGCTTATGACGAGCTGGACTCGTCATGAGCACACGACCACTGTGTGCCATGACGAGTCCAGCTCGTCATGAGCATCGAAGGGGTTAAGGATGTATAAAATAATAACGAACATATTGATTTGATGAATTTTAAAAATGGAGAAGGTACTCCACTAAGGTTGACAGTTCACTTTCAGTTGCATATTACTGTATTTGGGTACTAGTACTAATAAGTTGAAACCTTCTTTATGACAGTGCGGATCGCTCCCTGCGCTTGGTGGCCACAGGTCACTCATCACAACCTTTCACGCCGCCATCACTTTCAAATGTCACCAGCCACCACTGTCCATGTGGATCCATTGAAGAACTAGTCAGCTGGTTCTCAAATGAGGAGTGGAGAAACCATTTTGAAAAACAAAAACGAATCAATGGCCAAACCTCATACATAATTAAATCCAGAAATGCTTTAAAGAATGATAGATGCCAAATGTACAGGCATTATTCAATACATGAAGCAGACGGCTAGTTTTCTCAGCATCATGAAAAACGGCTCCATTTTTCATTTATACAAAAAGACTCTGTAAATGACCCCAAGTTATATAGGCCTGTCATTATGACGGACTCTAAAGTTATTCTCAAAAGTGATACTGATCAACCTACAAAGCCCTGACTTGAAGGGCCTCATAGAATCGTCCCCTTCAAGCCAGGCTTCCACCAGGTGGTGACAACAATTGATCAAGCCTTCATTTTTAGGTCGAGCCTAGCGCAGCGCGCATGTGCTGCACTAGGAGATGACCTTTTGGAATCGGTCTGCACTTTTGCAACACTCGTGCGTGTGGCGGCATTCACCTTGCGGGAGCGAGCAGCGGCGCGCAGGGGCCATCTGTTTCTAATTAGCGTGGACACGCGCGCTTGTTTACATTTGCCTGTCTCGTGTCGTGTCCGGGCTAAATAGACAGCTTTTGGTTTATATAACTGACAGAGTGCATTGATTTAATGTGTACTAAGTTACACCGCTCCTGTTTTTAACCTGAGAGAGTGTTTATCCATGTGTTCTTTGCTGAGAGTCACACCGCTCGTTTTTTAACTTTAACTTGCCTTACCTTTGGGAAGGTTTTATTCCACGCATAGTTGTTTACGTAACTCAAACTTTTACCCGTGTTTGAGTTATATGTACGGATGTGAAACCTGTTTATAGGACTGGTGCCTTTCACCACGCAAGTTTTATTTTGGGTATGCATTGGTAATCGGATGCAACCGGGCAGAGCGTTTCACATTAGTCACGGTACATGTCTTCTCACGGCCATTCAACTGCATCACAATTCTTACTTGCGGATCATTCTCTAACGTGACAACCTTCCCTGATTTTAAAGCACGGATTTGTCATAGAGCCTCATTGTTATGAATGTTTGTGGTTTACACAATTTACCCCGCGTACGACGTGGGTCTTGCAATCTGCGCACCTCCATATATTTAACTCATTCTGCTCCGTATCAACCTGAGGTTGCACTCAGCTCATTATGACTTAGCACAACATGTACCACAACACTATAGTTCATTAGTGCACAGTGAGTTTTTCTCGTTCCTTATACTTTAGGTTACTTACCAACCGCTGCATTTCTAATTACCTAATCCATTCATGGAACGCCCAACTTTCATATATTAAATCTTTATGATTTTATTATCACACATGATGTAGTTCTCTCGCTAGCAGGATTACTTACACTAGCGGGGTAAATTTGCAACATGCTGCACAACAGCCACACTACTCTACAACATAGCTTAAATAAACTGGCAAAGCCAATAGCTCAGACTAAACACTTATAAGATCCAAAAGGCGAGACCTATTGGCTATGCCAATGCTTGTTAATTTTCTTGTGGCATAATATACCACCCTCCACAAAACACACTTTTTCAGCGTTGCTAGAATCAGTGGCGTAGCTAGGCACTCTGCCGCCCGTGGCGGTCCCTGCCTTTTGCCGCCGCCGCCGAGCGCCTAAGAGCGGGGGGGGGGGTGCTGGCGATAAATTTACCTGCCGCCCCGAAATCTCGTGCCGCCCGGGGCGTACCGCCCCCTCCGCCCCCCCCTTGCTACGCCAGTGGCTAGAATACTCATATGCGTCTGACTTGAATGACTTGAAAACCGATGGAAAAATGTTGAAATTATACAATCAACCTACACTATTGAGCTTCATTTTAATTTGATTGCCTACAACAGGTAGGGGAGTGCCTCTAGTACTTTGAGAGACAAATTTCAGACTGCATCCAGGAATTTAAGTGGGCTGTGTTGACAAGCAAAGACATGCAAGATGTGTGATTTGCTCTCTGTTGTGGCATGGCAGAGAACGCTGTAGCAAGGCTCGGAGCGCTGTGCTGAAAGCTCAGCTGCAATCCAGCAGCCAATGCCATGGAGTGGGCTATTAGGAGGGCGTATCAGCGCTCAGTGGCAGTCACCAGCTCTGCAGACCTCCCAAAAGAGGAGAACCAAAATCCGCAGTGGGCCAAATGGGCCAAGGATGCCAGGGAGGCCAAGCAAGCAAAGCCGGTGGCGACAGCAGTAAAGTAAGTCCCACCAGCTCTCATATCGCTCGCAGCTTGCAGTCCTGCCAGCCTGGTCTGCTCGCCAACCCTGCAACCTGATATTTGAATCCTGCTACTTGAATCCTGCCATCCGGGCCAGGCACGATGAGCAGAGAGGAACGCAGCATCAAGGTGAAGACCTAGGAGACTGCGGTCTATTGTCGGAGCGTGCGGAGGCAGCCGGTATTAGATCGGTGTGACTTGCACCCTCCTAGTACATAACCGCCCACCTGCCCTACTCTCAGCTGGTTCCACTCTCAGTGCTGCCTTAGTGCACCCTCCTGCTGCTCCTCATTCCATCATCCACTGGCATTTACTCGAGTTCATCACAGCCCATTTATTGCTAACCTGCACAGTATTCCCACCTTTGCCTGCCACACTGTGCTTGGTTTTCAAGCTCTCTCAGTCTTTTCAAGGCATAGAACCAGCCAACTTATCTACTGCCAGTCAGGCTCCTAACCCTTAGCCACCACCACCTTTTTCTATCAGGCAGCACGTGCAAAAGCATACCATCCTGCATTCAATCTGCTATCCTGCAGAACGAGAGGCCATCTTCCAGTGGCATGAACAAAAAGAAAACATGCTTCTGCCAGCAAGACAGAAAAAGAAAGGTCAGCCACCACTCATCTCACAGTGCTCTCAAGCCCCGATGCAGCCAACACCAAGCCTTTATTGCAAAAGCTACATACTCTCCCTAGTGATGTGGGCCCTCCCCCAATGCCACAACATATTTACCAAAAGCACCAACCCAAAATTCACACAAACATTTTTTTTCTCAAAGATCAAGCTGCAGCCATCTTCACATTGAATGTAGAGAGGTTTACCAACTCCCCTGGAACCAACCGTCATTAAAAAAATTGCCTCAAATGGCCTTTCGCAAAAGCACTTATCAGAATTGATTCCCTGCAACCAAAATCCAACTGGCTAGCTGAGTCAAAGTGCAACAAGCCCCTGACACATCCATCAATGACAACGAAATGATGAATGCAATCATCTCCAGCCCAGAACCCACATGACTGAAAAATACACTTTTGAGCTTCCAAAATCAGCACAATAAAGATCAACAAGCACTTACATTTACTGCGCAATTGCACACTGACACAGATACAAAAGACGTCTTACTGCAACCATCTGACTGCGAGGATTGTCGCGATCTTTCCTTCATAATCAAAGCCATGGAATGTGAATTGAGCCAATAATCATTCACCACTCCCACAAACTGCCCCTCACTGGACCAGAAACAAGAAAACACAAGGAAACAGACCCCCCGCCGGATAAGCATATTAAAGCAAAAGTCCTACATGGAATCACTAGTAGCACTTACTCTGGTAGTTCAACTAAATCAGACATCTTGAATGAAAAATCATCTCACAGCACACCTTCACTTACTCCAGCAGAATGGGAAGCAATGATAGCCTCAAACGGCGGCAACCAGTTGGATCTTTCAAACCTTACTCAATCTGAGAACCACACACTGGATCACATTAGCACTATGCAAAAATCAACTGAATCAGCAGACGTTTGGGCACCTCTGCTAAGAGCATTGCAGCTGACAGTCGAAGCACTCAACTATCAGTCTGTGTGTCATGGGGACATACACCAACATATGTGACACTTTTCGTGACGTCCATCCCTGGACAGGTGCTGTGCGATCTTGAGGAATGCGCTCTGCATAAACCCACATTTATAACCCCTATGCATCTGTGTGGCATATCTGTGTGCTTTCCACATGTGCATCTGATTGTGTGTGTGTTCTCATCCCAAATAGTTTGTGTGTAGTTGTTGTATTGACAACATCACTTATGGTCTGGACCTGATGATTATACAATCTCGAAATAAATCACCCAGAGGGGCCTGATGATTATACATTCAGGAAATGAGTCACCCAGAACACCTCATGGTATGAGCCTGGTGATGTACAATCAGGAAATGAGTCACCCAAATTGGGTTTTTTATTATTATACAATCAGTATGCAATCTGTAAATGAGTCACCAGTCATGGTATGAGCCTGGTGATTATACAATCAGGAAATGAGTCACCCAGGCTGGGTCTGATGATTATATGGTCAGGAAATTAGTTACCAGTCATGGTATGAGCTTGGTGATAATATAATCTGGAAATTAGTCACCCGGACTGGGCCTGATGATTATACAACCAGGAAATCAGTCACCCACTCAGCAGCCATCTTAAGTGGACTGGGACTATAAAGGCACTCCCCACCTGTACCCAGTGGCTAGACAATCACGAATCAGTGAAGGCTCGGTCGCATCTTCAGAGCAGCTCCAGTCGCCGTTGGACTTCATGATAACGGCATCTAGTGGATCCTGAGTCACGAGCCTGCAGAGGACATCGGCGCATCATTCTGTGTCACAAATCTGCAGTGGACATCTTCATCCTGTGTTACAAGTCTGCAGTGGACGTCAGCATGTCATCCTAGATCACAGATCTGTAGTGGACATCAGTGCGTCTGAAACTGTACAGCAAGGTGCGCTGCCAGTTGTGCACTCCCAAGGGGGCATGTTTAATGCCTTACAATAGAATCTCGCCACAGCAGCTCTCTGCAAAGGTAACAAGTACATAGAGGACTACCACTGCTAGCGCATATAACACTGCCTTCAGCGTCTCATGCCCAACTTGCTGCAATGTTTAGGGATAGCTGCCAGGGATAGTTGGAGGGTGATGAAACACATAGGTTTACCTGGTTCAGGTCTGGACAGTTCATTATTGTGGGACAGGTGTGTAAGGGGCCTTACAGCACTTTCGGACTGGAGAAGGGCTCGATTCCTTCAGGCAATTATTCAGTGACTTAACTGAAGGCAACAGCCTGCCATCCTCCTGAGCCACAATCCTAGGCTACCTGCTGATCTGGTTGCATGAAAAGGTAATACAGATACTGAAGCGAGTGCGATGGGATGCGCAGGGGTGTACTTGCATAAGGTGTGATGATGTTTATGTTTATATCATATTGTGCACCACATCCTCCATGCCCACCTGGTATTACATCAAGGGACGACCCCTACCCAGCAACCACAGATGTGGGTGTCCATTGAGCCAAAGAACCAGATCTTGTTTCTTTATTATTTTGTCCTTTCCCTTCATTGTGGCACGGGCCGGCAGAAATGGGGGCCGCATGGCAGTGAGGGGCATGGTAGGACAAGCACGAACATCACTCCCTCTGAGTTCAGGATATCTCAGGTTAGTGCATCTGATACTGTGAAAATGGACACTCGGATCAAATTATTAAATACCATGGCAGTCTTCATTTCCTAGCTTAACACAAAGATGGCGAACTTAAATAACCTCATTACGTAAAGCTCAAAAACAGTACAAATTATGCGACAAACCTGCTCCTGTGCCTGCTCTCCAATTTTGGACAAACTGGAATCACTCCCCTCAGTCCTAGGCAGCATTCTCAGTGAGCATAAGAAGGCTTCACAGCCTGACAGACTGGCAAGTAATCTCAAACCAGACACAACTCCTGCCATCCAAGCCTCAAAGAGACCCTTACAGGGGCACCTCCTTCAGTATATGAGATCAAAGAGAGCATGCCCTGGGGCCATCAAAGCAAAGCCCTCAGGCACTGCATGCTCTCACAAATACTGCAGTCCTGGCAGAGAACACTTCAGCAGCACCAGCAAATCATATTCCACCGACAGCCAAACCCCTAGAAACAGTCGCAAGATCAACGACATGAACCAGGGAATACAAACTGCCCCTGACCTGACAGCTGAGGGTCCACGGAGGAAAACCGATGCAAGGCTTGAAAACAGAAGTCTAACTTTGCCGTGAGAAAAATATTTACTCTTTTTTCAATAATTCAGATTGAAATCTAAACCTAACCAGCAACAATGCCTCCATGAAACAAGCAAACATCACTGGTCTTGACTTTGCCGACCAACTGGCTACCCAAGTAGGCAATCCAGGCACACAAAACCTCTGGCAGATGAAAGTGCTGAAGAAGAAGAAAACGTTTCCTTTGGAACAGGCTATCAATTGGAACCACAAGCAGAAGGACCCTCTTCAAGCAGACCTGCTTCCAAGAAAGTAAGCTACTGCCCTGCGACCAAAAATAAATCACCAGAACCATCATGCCATAAGCCGAAAAATGAAAAGCTTAGCTAAGAAAAAGAAGAGGCGTCTCCGGCGCAAACCACCACGTCTAATGACAGCATCAAACATCCTATTCAGGGCACAGCAGTGCACCAAGTAAGCACCACGCTAAAACCGACAACCTCCGTAGCATGTCCCAGTATGCAACTTTGCACTGATCAGTTGTCTTTTGGACTGAGGTACTTGGGCCTCCCACACAACTGAGGCACCATTTTTATCGGGAGACCTGGGGGAACGCTGGGTGGTAGGAAATTTGTGTGAGCCCGGTGATGCCACACTTTCCCACACAAAAATGTGTGAAAAAGGGATTTTTTCAGCTAAAATTGAGGTTTGCAGGGGATTCTGGGTAAGGAAACGTTGGGGGATCCACGCAAGCCATACCTCCCTGGAAGCCCCCGGGTGTCTACTTTTCAGAAATGTGTGGGTTTGGTAGGTTTCCCTAGATGGCCGCCGTGCACGGGGCCAAAAACCCAGGTGACCCGCCTTGCAAAACCAGGTGGTTTTGAGATAGGCAATTTTGATGTCGCCTCACTACGTTTTGGGCCCTTGCCTGTCGCGGGTACTTGGGCCTCCCACACAAGTGAGGCACCATTTTTATCGGGAGACCTGGGGGAACGCTGGGTGGTAGGAAATTTGTGTGAGCCCGGTGATGCCACACTTTCCCACACAAAAATGTGTGAAAAAAGTGATTTTTTCAGCTAAAATTGAGGTTTGCAGGGGATTCTGGGTAAGGAAACGTTGGGGGATCCACGCAAGCCATACCTCCCTGGAAGCCCCCGGGTGTCTACTTTTCAGAAATGTGTGGGTTTGGTAGGTTTCCCTAGATGGCCGCCGAGCACGGGACCAAAAACCCAGGTGACCCCCCTTGCAAAACCAGGTGGTTTTGAGATAGGCAATTTTGATGTCGCCTCACTACGTTTTGGGCCCTTGCCTGTCGCGGGTACTTGGGCCTCCCACACAAGTGAGGCACCATTTTTATAGGGAGACCTGGGGGAACGCTGGGTGGTAGGAAATTTGTGTGAGCCCTGTGATGCCACACAAAAATGTGTGAAAAAAGTGATTTTTTCAGCTAAAATTGAGGTTTGCAGGGGATTCTGGGTAAGGAAACGTTGGGGGATCCACGCAAGCCATACCTCTCTGGAAGCCCCCGGGTGTCTACTTTTCAGAAATGTGTGGGTTTGGTAGGTTTCCCTAGATGGCCGCCGAGCACGGGGCCAAAGACCCAGGTGACCCCTCTTGCAAAACCAGGTGGTTTTGAGATAGGCAATTTTGATGTCGCCTCACTATGTTTTGGGCCCTTGCCTGTCGCAGGTACTTGGGCCTCCCACACAAGTGAGGCACCATTTTTATCGGGAGACCTTGGGGAACGCTGGGTGGTAGGAAATTTGTGTGAACCCGGTGATGCCACACTTTCCCACACAAAAATTTCTGAAAAAAGTGAATTTTTCAGCTAAAATTGAGGTTTGCAGGGGATTCTGGGTAAGGAAACGTTTGGGGATCCACGCAAGCCATACCTCCCTCGAAGCCCCCGGTGTCTACTTTTCAGAAATGTGTGGGTTTGGTAGGTTTCCCTAGGCCAAAACCCCAGGTGACCCCCCTTGCAAAACCAGGTCATTTTGAGATAATGTGTTGTTTATTTCTGCAGCGTGAAAATTTTGGCACAATATTGCAAGGAAAATGTGACAGACATTTTGAGGTTTGCAGGACATTGTGGGTACCATAACTTGTTGGGATCCACAAGAGAGATATCACCATGTACTCCCATGGGTGTTTCGTTTACGACAATATCTACAGTTGGTAGGTTATTCTTAGACGGAGTGTACACCTTGGCAGACAGACTAAAAAGACAAAGATTACTGCACAGCCATCTATTCCTCAAGCACACACACATACTGGTTGGATTTGGCACGAGGGCAAGTGATGGTTCAGTATATACAATTTTATTAACAAGAGATTTCACAAAAATGAAATGCACTGTCAATAATTGAAAGGACAAAAATCGTGAGCTGTAAAGCCACGTCAAGGCCCCAACCGCTTTACAGGCCATTCACACACCTTTCATACGTGATACACACAAGACCATTCACACCACCAGGCACGAAACAAACACATTACAACATTCACAAAAAGGGACAAGGTACACCCTGCTTGAGAAAGACAAAAAAAAAATATTACTGCACAGCCATCTAATCCTCAAGCACACACACATACTGGTTGGATTTGGCATGAGGGTGAGTGATGGTTCAGTATATACAATTGTATTAACAAGTGATTTCACAAAAATGAAATGCACTGTTAATAATTGAAAGGACGAGAAACTGAACCATTGACTCACAGCTCGTGAGCTGTAAAGCCACGACAAGGCACCAACCTCTTTACAGGCCATTCATACACCTTTCATACGTGTGACAAATACAAAACCATTCACACCACCAGCCGCGGGCCCATCACATTACAACAGTCACACCAGCAGACAGCGCCAATCAAGGGCTCATCACTTTCACGCGCCCACATTCCTAACACAGCAATCACACAAGCTGATGGATTGCGTGGAGTGTCGCTCGGCTAGCAGTGTGTGTAGTGACCAGCAGCAAGTCACTACTCACACACTGCCAGCCGAGCGCCAGTCCACGCACACCGCCAGCCAAGCGCCACTCCACGCACACGGCCAGCCAAGCGCCACTCCACGCACACTGCCAGCCTAGCGCCACTCCACGCACACCGCCAGCCAAGTGCCACTCCACGCACACCGCCAGCCTAGCGCCACTCCACGCACACCGCCAGCCAAGCGCCACTCCACGCACACCGCCAGCCAAGCGCCACTCCACGCACACCGCCAGCCAAGCGCCACTCCACGCACACCGCCAGCCAAGAGCCACTCCACGCACACCGCCAGCCAAGCGCCACTCCACGCACACCGCCAGCCAAGCGCCACTCCACGCACACTGCCAGCCAAGCACCAGCCTACACACACCACCATCACATTTAGGATTTTTTTATACAAAAAAGAAAACACAAACAAATTGCAAATAGATACAAATCTACTAACACAAAATCAGAAACTAAATACATTGCACTAATGCCAACCTTGAAACAGAACAACAATTCTTAAACATTACAGACCAGGCAGTTCACTTTACCACTCATGGTTGCTCCCAATAATTATTTTGCTTGTGGTACGCTCTATAACAAGCAGGCACACACAGCCCAGGGTTAGAAGGACACTCAGGGCAGTACATACGAGTCTCCTTCCGCGTACCTCTTAGCCAACAGACTCTACATCTCCTAGTGGGAAAGTCTTTTGAGGATGTAGGAGGAATGTGATCAGGAAAGTGGCGATCTTTCAATCGAGCCACATCCTCCACCACTCCAACTCTAGGAACACTTGCCTGTTCCACAACAACAAGGCTGCCTATGACAGACTGCTGAAACTGAACAAAAGTCAACTTTGACGCAGGAGAACACTCCTTGAACACAACAAAAGCATTGAAAGTTGCTAAATTGAAGAGATGGATGGCCAACTTCTTATACCAAATGTAAGCCTTACGAATAGCAGTGTAAGGTTCCAACCTCTGATCTACTCTATCAACACCACCCATGTGCTTATTGTAGTCTAAAATGCACACAGGTTTGCGCACTTCAGCAATCTGACCCCAAACAGCCACAGGTGAAGTACTCTCATCATGGATGGTAGTCAGCATGTACACATCCCTCCTGTCCACAAATTTCACAGCTAGCAGTTCCTCACTACGCAAGGCACTGCACTGTCCCCTCTGAAGTTTTTTGCAAACAAGCTCTTTTGGATAATCTTTACGGTTAGAGCGGATTGTGCCACAAGCAAAACTTTGAACAATTACTTAAACAATTGCACAGCAGTGTAGAAGTTATCAAGGTACAAATGGTGGCCTCTGTTAAACAGTCCTCTAGCAAGATCCCACACAATTTTCTCTGAAACTCCAAAAGTGGACGGACAACCAGGGGGGTCAATAGTGGAATCCCTACCAGTGTACACACGCAAATTAAAAACATATCCTGTCCTACTCTCAGACAACATATACAGCTTAATTCCATAGTGTGCCTTCTTGCTAGGAATGTACTGCCTAAAAACCAAACGGCCCTTGAACAGGACCAAAGACTCATCAATAGATATTTCTTTCCCTGGAGTATAGATCTCTGAAAATCGATCTACAAAGTGATCAAGAACAGGCCGAATCTTAAAAAGACGGTCACATTCAGGGAACTCGTGGCAACGCCAAACCATTATCAACAAAATGCAGCATCCGAAGCAAAAGTAAATACTGATCACGAGTCATAACTGCAGGAAATATGGCCGTTGCCATCAAGGGACTGGTAGACCAATATGAACCCATGGACGGCTTCCTTATCAAACCCATCAAAAAAGTCAAACCCAAAAACTTCTTCATCTCTTCCAGATTTGTGGGACTCCACCGGGTAGCTCTAGAATGGAGCCTAAGTCTGGCACTGTTGTCCCTCAAAAACTGTTCAGCATACAAATTAGTCTGCTCAACAATCTCACCCAAAAATACATCATCCATAAACAACTGAAAATACTGTATAGGCAAATAATGTTCACAATCCACTCTACACCCTGCATAACCACTAAAGGCAGGCAACACCGGCTGCACCATGTTTGGATCAACCCAGAGTCCAGCACTTCCAGTAGGAAGCCTAGCAGCCCCAGGCTGCAATCCAGATGCCTCTTGCACCATCAGCACAGTAGTATCCTCCTCTAAAACAGGCACTTCATCTGCACTGAGAGTACCTTCATCATCCGATGATTCCATGTGGAGAGAAAACTCACTGCCTGAATCTTCCCCTCCTCCTCTCCCTCAGACGCACTGTCAGTCTCATAATCCTGCTCAGAGGAAGATTCAAGAAGCAAACCAACCACCTGCTGAGCAGTAATTCTACGGCTAGCCATAATGCTTACTAATAAAGGTTACTTGTCAAACAAGTCAACAACAACAAACCCTTTGTAAAAAAAAGAAATAAACAAAATGTAGCTTTATCACAAAGACCTATATACTCCAACACTATACCACTCACGTGACAGAAGCAGCTAGACTCACCACCACCTACTCTGCACAGACACAGTAAGGATCAACAATATCCCACTAAAAAAGAAGAAAAAGAAATTACACATAAGACAATGCAAAACATCGCAAAGAATTTTATGCTCTGAACACTAACAAATATGCTGCCATTATGACACCACTTACAAAAAAATTCATTCATGCATGACAATAATACTCATTTGGAGTACACACAACAAAAATATTTTTCTTACCAAATAAATGCAATTACGCAAAACTGCAGAACAACCACTGCCGAAACCGCAAACAGGAATCAAAAGCTTTACACTAGAATAAAAAGGAGAAAAAAACATTACAATCACATATGCAAATAATGCACCAGTCCACACACAATCCACCAGCCAAGCTAAGGGGTAGGTGGGCCAAAGAGTATAAATAAAATATTCACCCCCGTAAAAGGGGAGCAACCCTTGCCCTTTTGGCCACTCCCCAACACAAAAATTAAAAAAACCCTGGTGTCTAGTGACTTCTGACCTCCTTGGGGGCAGATGGGCCTAAAAACATACTGCTATTCTGCCACCCAAGGGGTCACTCTCCACAAATAAATGCCTGGTGGACTAGTGGGAAGATACCTTTATCTTCCGCACACGATCTCTCACTACTCAACTCTACTCTCAACTCTATTCACAACTGGATGTTAGCTCACCAACTCATTCTGAATCCCGCCAAAACTGAATTCCTCCTCCTCTCTACCTCTCTCTCACCTCCTCCTGTTCAATCTTGGATGGATCAGCTGAACCTACTCAACAACAAACCCATCAATGTCGACAGCGCTAAATCCCTAGGTGTCATTCTTGACAAAAGACTCAACCTAATCTCCCACATCAACTCTATTGCTAAGAACGCACGTTACCAGTTGCGCCTTCTATGGGGGATCCGTCGGTTCTTCCCGGAGAAAGACTTAAAAACCTTGGTACAATCTCTGGTTCTCTCAAGACTGGATTATTGCAATTCTCTTCTGACGGGCCTACCCAAATCCCACCTCTCCCTCTCAAATCCATCCTCCATTCAGCAGCTCGCTTCATTTCAGGGTCTAAATGAAGCGACCATGTCACTCCTATCCTGTCCTCTCTTCGATGGCTTCCGATCGAGGCAAGATCTATTTACAAAACTGCCTGCATCACACACAAAGCCTTACACACGTCCTCCCCTCGTTACCTGGCGAATAAATTGAAATTGTCCGGTGGCTCTCGCCCTTCTCGCAATGCGAAAAAGCTTCTGCTTGAGCCCCCCGTCTTCAAAAGGGAAAGATCGATGGCGCAATCCTTCTCAGGCAATGCGGTGAGAATCTGGAACTCGCTTCCCCCATTGCTCCGTGCCACCTCCTCTACCCGGATCTTCTAAGCTGACCTCAAATCTCTTCTCTTCCAAAGACACTTTCAGAACTAATACTTTCACTCTCAGCCCCCTCTAGGAAGTTCGCTCTTCATTGTAAATTTGTACTTTTTCCTGTACATTCCTCACCCTTGCGTGCTGTGCTGGATTTGTGTACCCTTCATTTAATTCACGCCCTCTCTACTCCCTCAAGGTAGTTCTTCCACTATAGGAAATTCTGTACTCCATGCCTATAGAAGTGCCTTCCCAGTGTGTTCTGCCACTTATTGCAGTATTATACCTCTATTTGTATTTTGTATCTCATGTATCATGCACAATTGTCACTTTTTCCTCATGTAATGTAACGCTTGCTTTTGTATTATGCTCACTTGTAACCTTCTCATCCATGTAATGTTACTGTTCCTATTGTGAAGCGCTCTCACACCTTCGGGTAAAGCCCAGCGCTATATAAATAAAACTGCCCCCCCCCAGGGGGGCAGAGCACCAAAAACATAAGGCCCCCAAAAGGGGAGCGACCCTTGCCCAAGGGGCCGCTCCCCAAAACAGTATTTTCCATTTAAAAAAAAAAATTCCCTGGCATCTAGTGGGCATTCCTGCTGCACGATCGCATGATCGTGCATCAGGAATGCACAAAAGAGGCATCGAGGGAAAGGAAAGGGTTTTCCTTTCCCTCGATGCCTCTTCTGTTTCAAATCCCCCCTCCCCGGAGCCAAAACTAACCTTATTCCCCGACGCACTATTGTGAAGCGCTCTCACACCTTCGGGTAAAGCCCTGCGCTATATAAATAAAACTGCCCCCTCCAGGGGGGCAGAGCACCAAAAACATAAGACCCCAAAAGGGGAGCGACCCTTGCCCAAGGGGCCGCTCCCCAAAACAGTATTTCCAGTTTAAAAAAAAATTCCCTGGCGTCTAGTGGGCATTCCTGCTGCACGATCGCATGATCGTGCAGCAGGAATGCACAAAAGAGGCATTGAGGGAAAGGAAAGGGTTTCCTTTCCCTCGATGCCTCTTCTGTTTCAAATCCCCTCCCCGGAGCCAAAACTAACCTTATTCCCCGACGCGCTGGAAGCAAATGGCTTCCAGCGCGTCGGGGAACAAAGGAAACCCCCAATGACGTCAGTGCGCCTCGCGCGCTGACGTCATTGAGGGGGGCAGGGGAGGCAGGGGAAGCCCTTCCCCTGCCTTCCCCAAAAAACCAGACGATCGGATTCCCACGGGGGAGCGCCAGCGCTTCCCCGTGGGTGGTCTTATGACGAGCTGGACTCGTCATGAGCACACGACCACTGTGTGCCATGACGAGTCCAGCTCGTCATGAGCATCGAAGGGGTTAAGGATGTATAAAATAATAACGAACATATTAATTTGATGAATTTTAAAAATGGAGAAGGTACTCCACTAAGGTTGACAGTTCACTTTCAGTTGCATATTACTGTATTTGGGTACTAGTACTAATAAGTTGAAACCTTCTTTATGACAGTGCGGCTCGCTCCCTGCGCTTGGTGGCCACAGGTCACTCATCACAACCTTTCACGCCGCCATCACTTTCAAATGTCACCAGCCGCCACTGTCCATGTGGATCCATTGAAGAACTAGTCAGCTGGTTCTCAAATGAGGAGTGGAGAAACCATTTTGAAAAACAAAAACGAATCAATGGCCAAACCTCATACATAATTAAATCCAGAAATGCTTTAAAGTATGATAGATGCCAAATGTACAGGCATTATTCAATACATGAAGCAGACGGCTAGTTTTCTCAGCATCATGAAAAACGGCTCCATTTTTCATTTATACAAAAAGACTCTGTAAATGACCCCAAGTTATATAGGCCTGTCATTATGACGGACTCTAAAGTTATTCTCAAAAGTGATACTGATCAACCTACAAAGCCCTGACTTGAAGGGCCTCATAGAATTGTCCCCTTCAAGCCAGGCTTCCACCAGGTGGTGACAACAATTGATCAAGCCTTCATTTTTAGGTCGAGCCTAGCGCAGCGCGCATGTGCTGCACTAGGAGATGACCTTTTGGAATCGGTCTGCACTTTTGCAACACTCGTGCGTGTGGCGGCATTCACCTTGCGGGAGCGAGCAGCGGCGCGCAGGGGCCATCTGTTTCTAATTAGCGTGGCCACGCGCGCTTGTTTACATTTGCCTGTCTCGTGTCGTGTCCGGGCTAAATAGACAGCTTTTGGTTTATATAACTGACAGAGTGCATTGATTTAATGTGTACTAAGTTACACCGCTCCTGTTTTTAACCTGAGAGAGTGTTTATCCATGTGTTCTTTGCTGAGAGTCACACCGCTCGTTTTTTAACTTTAACTTGCCTTACCTTTGGGAAGGTTTTATTCCACGCATAGTTGTTTACGTAACTCAAACTTTTACCCGTGTTTGAGTTATATGTACGGATGTGAAACCTGTTTATAGGACTGGTGCCTTTCACCACGCAAGTTTTATTTTGGGTATGCATTGGTAATCGGATGCAACCGGGCAGAGCGTTTCACATTAGTCACGGTACATGTCTTCTCACGGCCATTCAACTGCATCACAATTCTTACTTGCGGATCATTCTCTAACGTGACAACCTTCCCTGATTTTAAAGCACGGATTTGTCATAGAGCCTCATTGTTATGAATGTTTGTGGTTTACACAATTTACCCCGCGTACGACGTGGGTCTTGCAATCTGCGCACCTCCATATATTTAACTCATTCTGCTCCGTATCAACCTGAGGTTGCACTCAGCTCATTATGACTTAGCACAACATGTACCACAACACTATAGTTCATTAGTGCACAGTGAGTTTTTCTCGTTCCTTATACCTTTAGGTTACTTACCAACCGCTGCATTTCTAATTACCTAATCCATTCATGGAACGCCCAACTTTCATATATTAAATCTTTATGATTTTATTATCACACATGATGTAGTTCTCTCGCTAGCAGGATTACTTACACTAGCGGGGTAACTTTGCAACATGCTGCACAACAGCCACACTACTCTACAACATAGCTTAAATAAACTGGCAAAGCCAATAGCTCAGACTAAACACTTATAAGATCCAAAAGGCGAGACCTATTGGCTATGCCAATGCTTGTTAATTTTCTTGTGGCATAATATACCACCCTCCACAAAACACACTTTTTCAGCGTTGCTAGAATACTCATATGCGTCTGACTTGAATGACTTGAAAACCGATGGAAAAATGTTGAAATTATACAATCAACCTACACTATTGAGCTTCATTTTAATTTGATTGCCTACAACAGGTAGGGGAGTGCCTCTAGTACTTTGAGAGACAAATTTCAGACTGCATCCAGGAATTTAAGTGGGCTGTGTTGACAAGCAAAGACATGCAAGATGTGTGATTTGCTCTCTGTTGTGGCATGGCAGAGAACGCTGTAGCAAGGCTCGGAGCGCTGTGCTGAAAGCTCAGCTGCAATCCAGCAGCCAATGCCATGGAGTGGGCTATTAGGAGGGCGTATCAGCGCTCAGTGGCAGTCACCAGCTCTGCAGACCTCCCAAAAGAGGAGAACCAAAATCCGCAGTGGGCCAAATGGGCCAAGGATGCCAGGGAGGCCAAGCAAGCAAAGCCGGTGGCGACAGCAGTAAAGTAAGTCCCACCAGCTCTCATATCGCTCGCAGCTTGCAGTCCTGCCAGCCTGGTCTGCTCGCCAACCCTGCAACCTGATATTTGAATCCTGCTACTTGAATCCTGCCATCCGGGCCAGGCACGATGAGCAGAGAGGAACGCAGCATCAAGGTGAAGACCTAGGAGACTGCGGTCTATTGTCGGAGCGTGCGGAGGCAGCCGGTATTAGATCGGTGTGACTTGCACCCTCCTAGTACATAACCGCCCACCTGCCCTACTCTCAGCTGGTTCCACTCTCAGTGCTGCCTTAGTGCACCCTCCTGCTGCCCCTCATTCCATCATCCACTGGCATTTACTCGAGTTCATCACAGCCCATTTATTGCTAACCTGCACAGTATTCCCACCTTTGCCTGCCACACTGTGCTTGGTTTTCAAGCTCTCTCAGTCTTTTCAAGGCATAGAACCAGCCAACTTATCTACTGCCAGTCAGGCTCCTAACCCTTAGCCACCACCACCTTTTTCTATCAGGCAGCACGTGCAAAAGCATACCATCCTGCATTCAATCTGCTATCCTGCAGAACGAGAGGCCATCTTCCAGTGGCATGAACAAAAAGAAAACATGCTTCTGCCAGCAAGACAGAAAAAGAAAGGTCAGCCACCACTCATCTCACAGTGCTCTCAAGCCCCGATGCAGCCAACACCAAGCCTTTATTGCAAAAGCTACATACTCTCCCTAGTGATGTGGGCCCTCCCCCAATGCCACAACATATTTACCAAAAGCACCAACCCAAAATTCACACAAACATTTTTTTTCTCAAAGATCAAGCTGCAGCCATCTTCACATTGAATGTAGAGAGGTTTACCAACTCCCCTGGAACCAACCGTCATTAAAAAAATTGCCTCAAATGGCCTTTCACAAAAGCACTTATCAGAATTGATTCCCTGCAACCAAAATCCAACTGGCTAGCTGAGTCAAAGTGCAACAAGCCCCTGACACATCCATCAATGACAACGAAATGATGAATGCAATCATCTCCAGCCCAGAACCCACATGACTGAAAAATACACTTTTGAGCTTCCAAAATCAGCACAATAAAGATCAACAAGCACTTACATTTACTGCGCAATTGCACACTGACACAGATACAAAAGACGTCTTACTGCAACCATCTGACTGCGAGGATTGTCGCGATCTTTCCTTCATAATCAAAGCCATGGAATGTGAAATGAGCCAATAAACATTCACCACTCCCACAAACTGCCCCTCACTGGACCAGAAACAAGAAAACACAAGGAAACAGACCCCCGCCGGATAAGCATATTAAAGCAAAAGTCCTACATGGAATCACTAGTAGCACTTACTCTGGTAGTTCAACTAAATCAGACATCTTGAATGAAAAATCATCTCACAGCACACCTTCACTTACTCCAGCAGAATGGGAAGCAATGATAGCCTCAAACGGCGGCAACCAGTTGGATCTTTCAAACCTTACTCAATCTGAGAACCACACACTGGATCACATTAGCACTATGCAAAAATCAACTGAATCAGCAGACGTTTGGGCACCTCTGCTAAGAGCATTGCAGCTGACAGTCGAAGCACTCAACTATCAGTCTGTGTGTCATGGGGACATACACCAACATATGTGACACTTTTCGTGACGTCCATCCCTGGACAGGTGCTGTGCGATCTTGAGGAATGCGCTCTGCATAAACCCACATTTATAACCCCTATGCATCTGTGTGGCATATCTGTGTGCTTTCCACATGTGCATCTGATTGTGTGTGTGTTCTCATCCCAAATAGTTTGTGTGTAGTTGTTGTATTGACAACATCACTTATGGTCTGGACCTGATGATTATACAATCTCGAAATAAATCACCCAGAGGGGCCTGATGATTATACATTCAGGAAATGAGTCACCCAGAACACCTCATGGTATGAGCCTGGTGATGTACAATCAGGAAATGAGTCACCCAAATTGGGTTTTTTATTATTATACAATCAGTATGCAATCTGTAAATGAGTCACCAGTCATGGTATGAGCCTGGTGATTATACAATCAGGAAATGAGTCACCCAGGCTGGGTCTGATGATTATATGGTCAGGAAATTAGTTACCAGTCATGGTATGAGCTTGGTGATAATATAATCTGGAAATTAGTCACCCGGACTGGGCCTGATGATTATACAACCAGGAAATCAGTCACCCACTCAGCAGCCATCTTAAGTGGACTGGGACTATAAAGGCACTCCCCACCTGTACCCAGTGGCTAGACAATCACGAATCGGTGAAGGCTCGGTCGCATCTTCAGAGCAGCTCCAGTCGTCGTTGGACTTCATGATAACGGCATCTAGTGGATCCTGAGTCACGAGCCTGCAGAGGACATCGGCGCATCATTCTGTGTCACAAATCTGCAGTGGACATCTTCATCCTGTGTTACAAGTCTGCAGTGGACGTCAGCATGTCATCCTAGATCACAGATCTGTAGTGGACATCAGTGCGTCTGAAACTGTACAGCAAGGTGCGCTGCCAGTTGTGCACCCCCAAGGGGGCATGTTTAATGCCTTACAATAGAATCTCGCCACAGCAGCTCTCTGCAAAGGTAACAAGTACATAGAGGACTACCACTGCTAGCGCATATAACACTGCCTTCAGCGTCTCATGCCCAACTTGCTGCAATGTTTAGGGATAGCTGCCAGGGATAGTTGGAGGGTGATGAAACACATAGGTTTACCTGGTTCAGGTCTGGACAGTTCATTATTGTGGGACAGGTGTGTAAGGGGCCTTACAGCACTTTCGGACTGGAGAAGGGCTCGATTCCTTCAGGCAATTATTCAGTGACTTAACTGAAGGCAACAGCCTGCCATCCTCCTGAGCCACAATCCTAGGCTACCTGCTGATCTGGTTGCATGAAAAGGTAATACAGATACTGAAGCGAGTGCGATGGGATGCGCAGGGGTGTACTTGCATAAGGTGTGATGATGTTTATGTTTATATCATATTGTGCACCACATCCTCCATGCCCACCTGGTATTACATCAAGGGACGACCCCTACCCAGCAACCACAGATGTGGGTGTCCATTGAGCCAAAGAACCAGATCTTGTTTCTTTATTATTTTGTCCCATTCCCCCTTTCCCTTCATTGTGGCACGGGCCGGCAGAAATGGGGGCCGCATGGCAGTGAGGGGCATGGTAGGACAAGCACGAACATCTCTCCCTCTGAGTTCAGGATATCTCAGGTTAGTGCATCTGATACTGTGAAAATGGACACTCGGATCAAATTATTAAATACCATGGCAGTCTTCATTTCCTAGCTTAACACAAAGATGGCGAACTTAAATAACCTCATTACGAAAGCTCAAAAACAGTACAAATTATGCGACAAACCTGCTCCTGTGCCTGCTCTCCAATTTTGGACAAACTGGAATCACTCCCCTCAGTCCTAGGCAGCATTCTCAGTGAGCATAAGAAGGCTTCACAGCCTGACAGACTGGCAAGTAATCTCAAACCAGACACAACTCCTGCCATCCAAGCCTCAAAGAGACCCTTACAGGGGGCACCTCCTTCAGTATATGAGATCAAAGAGAGCATGCCCTGGGGCCATCAAAGCAAAGCCCTCAGGCACTGCATGCTCTCACAAATACTGCAGTCCTGGCAGAGAACACTTCAGCAGCACCAGCAAATCATATTCCACCGACAGCCAAACCCCTAGAAACAGTCGCAAGATCAACGACATGAACCAGGGAATACAAACTGCCCCTGACCTGACAGCTGAGGGTCCACGGAGGAAAAACCGATGCAAGGCTTGAAAACAGAAGTCTAACTTTGCCGTGAGAAAAATATTTACTCTTTTTTCAATAATTCAGATTGAAATCTAAACCTAACCAGCAACAATGCCTCCATGAAACAAGCAAACATCACTGGTCTTGACTTTGCCGACCAACTGGCTACCCAAGTAGGCAATCCAGGCACACAAAACCTCTGGCAGATGAAAGTGCTGAAGAAGAAGAAAACGTTTCCTTTGGAACAGGCTATCAATTGGAACCACAAGCAGAAGGACCCTCTTCAAGCAGACCTGCTTCCAAGAAAGTAAGCTCCTGCCCTGCGACCAAAAATAAATCACCAGAACCATCATGCCATAAGCCGAAAAATGAAAAGCTTAGCTAAGAAAAAGAAGAGGCGTCTCCGGCGCAAACCACCACGTCTAATGACAGCATCAAACATCCTATTCAGGGCACAGCAGTGCACCAAGTAAGCACCACGCTAAAACCGACAACCTCCGTAGCATGTCCCAGTATGCAACTTTGCACTGATCAGTTGTCTTTTGGACTGAAGTCCCAAATGACCCAAGATAGCTAGAAGTTAACAACGCCTCTATCTCTGAGGCTTTTCCCCATGATGCAATTGACAGCCAAGCATTCCTAATGTACCCAGAGTACCAAATGAAAGGACACTTTGACTTACTAAATCTTGGAAATATTCTCCTCCAATTAAGACAAATTCAAGACACTACTAATTGTGCTCGAATTACATCACCTCTGTGAAGTTCATAGCTTGTACTCCGGGACACATCAACGAGACCACTAAGGTAGTGTGGACATCATCTGCAGCAGTCAACAAAGTATCGAGGGAAGCAGAGATATTCAAAAACTGGGGGTTACAGGTTTAACCCACAGGGAATTAGTATACCCTCATATTTTAGGTATGTACACGAGGAGCCAAAATCTTAGCAGTTCCCACAAAAACCCATATTTGGTTTTAAGTAAAGTGCTGAGTAAATCGCCTGGGCCCTCTAGCTCTCACGACCCTCGACTCGCCCAGACGACCAACAGAGTGCTAGTACTGGACCACGATTAGAGCTGGATTTCTGGAGTCCTGAATCAACTCAAAAGGCAAGCATGAACCGGTTCCATCATAGCTATATCGAAAGGGCTGGCAGGCAAACTCAAAATCTGTTCATGGAACACTAGTGGTCTGTCAGACAAGTTAGCTGCCAGTGAGATTTTAGGATTCTTGCTTTCATTTCAGATCACCTTGTTACAAGAAACATGGGTACAAAAGGTGCCCATGATTCCAGGTTACATCAGCTACTCAGATTACGCAATAAAAGAAGTCATTTAAGGCCGTCATTGTGGTGATCTAGCAATCTACATCCAGGCCACCCTGAAAGGCAATCATACAATGAAACCGACAGCATGGAGCCGCCTGAAAATTTTTAAAACCACATTAAAATAAGGCCTAAGGTTGTTAAACCTGATGCTTATGATTATATACATAACTCCTAAAGTCGCAAAAAAACAAATAGCCATTGAACTTCTAAAAGGAAATTTCTGAAACTCATGAAGGACCTCAGCCAACAGAAATAAACCTCTCTGGGGACCTCAATATGAACGTACTCAGGGCCAAGCAAGATGAAGGGCTACAAATAAATCAGAATGCATTCTGGTTAGTTCCAGAACAAACTCAATACTCTGGCTTCAAACATGACAAAAAGGGTAGAGAGCTCATAAAGGAACTAGAGTTTTTCAACCTTAGAACAATCATCGGAAGTTTCCATATCTTAACTATAAGACCCACTCTCTAATAGACTTGCCTGTGCTTTCTGCTCCACTTATTTATCTTGTTTCTAGTTTTTCAATAATACCAAGGGGATAAAGCGATCAGCTACCACAAACATTATGTGTTGCTTTCATCCCAGACAACCATACATTAGAAGGTGCAATGCAAGGCAGTGCTCATAAGAAAAATAACAGGAGATTGTCGTGGTGTTTTAGCACAATCCACGATCTGTCCGAACTAGCTAAAAGTACATTCTCAGTCCTCATGTTGAAGATGAGTGTCCCTCACTTTGCCTTGGAACAATTTTCCACTCAATTTGTTACCAATTACATGGCTTCAGGAAGAAGCATTAACAGCCAACATAGAGTGGTTAAGTCGAAAGCTAACAGAAAAAAAATGAACTAAAGTGCTGCGTAAATCAAGCCCTTTGAGCCTACCAAAAAATCTCAAATGACGACTCATTGAAAGTTAAACTGACAAAGGCAAAGCCCGCCTACAGAAAATGCAGGTGGGACTAAAAAAAGGATGCTAACAACAATCTAAGGGCCAAATGTCCGCAAGACCTTTACACCAACAAAAATGAGAAATTTGGAAAAATCATGAATAACCAACATGACCTGTCTAAAACAAAAACAATAGTCAACATCCAAGAAGAGAGCTGGTATGAGTACCTCTCAAAACACTTCAGTGAACCTGGGAGCACGCTGCACTCAGATAAGATTGCAATACATCAAACAACAGCCCCACCAGAGCCTTAAAATACCATGAGTGTAACACAGGCCTTCAGTCCTCTGAACTTCCAGGAAGCAGCAATCTATCATCAAATTTCGAGAAGCAGCCAAAATGGAGCACCAGGACCAAATGGCATTCCAACAGCCATCTTTAAGGAGGACAAATCATTCTGTGCATGTAATCTGGAGCCAGTATACGAGAGCATAATCACTCTAAGCACCCTCCCCCACTCATGGAAAGATTCTATCAACTCTCCGATCTATAAAGGCGTCAATGACTCTGACCCCACTCTAACTCATAGCGCTTCTGGACGTGGAGTCAAAATACTTTGCCTGCTGTTTCCTTGAGGAGCTGTCATCCTGGGCTATAGAAAGGCGTTTGATCCCATTGGACCAAACAGGATTTCTAATGGCATGGGGAACAACATCAAACTTGCTAGCCCTATCTTTGCTGTTTGACCAACACAGGATCAACCAGCCCTTCTACCTTGGCTTTAGAGATTGTAAGGCAGTGTTTGACCGAGTGGATAGAGGAAAGCTTTGGAGCAAACTTGCCAGCTGGAAAATCCCCACCCACTGCTGCAAGGCCTGATCATATTCCACACAAACACTTGGGTCAGAATAAAGTTAGGCGATGGTGCTCATCTATCTAGAAAGATCTGGACCCACGAAGGCCTAAGGCAAAGGTGCGTACTAGCCCCCCAAATTCTTTAACTTTTTTTTTGCAGATCCCCCTACTAGCCTAGCCTAAGTAAATTCACACACCCCAAAGCTGGGTAATAGCTTGCTGCCCTGCCTAATGTAGGGGGACAATTTAGTATTGCTTAAAAGTTGGTCTTAAGAGCCTTCTGAACACCTCAGCCTCATCCTCCGCCACAATCGATAAGGAAATGGACTTGAAGAAGTAAAAAAATATGATCCTGGGGAAACCATCAATGAGGATCCATCAGTGGCATCTGAAAAATGATAAAGTTGAGGTGGTATCAGAATACAAATATCTGTGCATGCTATTCGACAAACAAGGCTCCTTTAGGCAGCATCTAGAGCTTATGCACCTAAAATGCAACAACCTCGTGGCAGCCTTCAAATGCTTAAAGTCAGTAATAGCGACATCAACATTCACACCTCTTCTGAAAATAATACAGACCAAATTAATTCCAACCATGGCCTATGGCAGAAAAGCACTAAGGGGCAGAGACACCACTCATCTGAACAAAATCATCACAAAACACTTTCACGTCAGTTTTGTTAACTCCACGTCATTCGTCTCCAGCCCAGTTGCGACTAGAATATGGTCTAATCAAACAATCTTTAGTGAGACAAGGAGCAATTATCAAACTCTGCTACAAGTTAAACAATGCCAATAATGGAACCCTGAACCTCCAACTCTGGGAAGAAATTTGTAGCAGAAACCATTCTCCGGCCACATGCTACCTCTCCTGCTCTCTAACCACCCTCGGCCTAACCAAAGAATGGGACTCAATTTCCAACTACTCCATAGTCAAGGCCATTGTAAATAAAAGAATCAAGAGTTACTTGCTGCTGGCAGTCAAGTTTGCACTGAGATGGACTGAGATGGCATACTTGGCTTACAATAGCATCCTATGTCAAACTAGCACCTCAACCATATCTGGGCACATCCATCAAAGTACAGACCAAAATATATTTTCTGAAATATCGTCTGGGCTGCCTATCATCACTTTTATATTTACCATCCCTGAAACGTACCGCTAGTACAGAGGTCTGCCGATTGCGGAAAATCCCCTGAAACCATGGTTTATCAAAGCTGTATATGTGAAGCGGATGTGGAGGATCAAAAAATTATATAAAAACTATAATTTAACCAGAAGGGGTTACGCCGCTGCAGGCCACCCATCATAGCCTGCTTCAGCCCTTCAGAGATTTGGCTTAATTGCAGAAATACCTGACTGGATTAGATCGGAAAATCAATCATCTAACTGACTATAGAACATCTGAGAAGATTCAGGCATTCTGAACTTGCTTTTTGCACAAGTTTACGTTAGCCTAGCCACTCTATTATGAGCAAAAGTGGAACATAAAAAGTCAGGAGCTAACAGGAGGGAGCATATAAGTGGTTGATTTAGCATTACAATCTCACTCACACAAGATTCTGATTGCACTGCCATTTTACTGAAAATTCCAAAACAGCTAAATATCAGAACTTTCTAGCAGCCTATACTTGTGGAAGACTCAGATTAATGTTGCCCCGCTTTAATACAGACTAGCTCAGCCAAACCACATACTTTAAGCTGACTAAATCACCTAAAATGGTCAAAGAAAGCAGTCTCTCCGTGGTCTACCAGTCCACCAGAGCAATTAGACAAGGGTTTTCAAGCTGTGAAATTATAGTACTGAATCGTAACCATTATACTTTATAGTTTGCTGCTTATTTAAAGTATATTAAGAATTCAAATGCTCTTATTTTGCATAATTACCTCTTCTTCTCTATTAGCATTTTTAAAGTTTCAGAGTAATACTCAGGCATGGGTCTTTAAGTTGTGAAAGTTCAGTACTGAACCTGTAACTATTACAATCTTATAGTTTTTGCTATTTAATCAAACAATGAATTGCACACTTAAATATGTATATTTTGTTCAACTGGCTTATTCTTTTCTCTCAGCATTTTTTAAAACGTTTTTAATGAATGTATCTGTCCAATACATTTAGTTCAAAGGTTTTAATTAAAGCCTAAATAAAACATAAACTTGAAACTTGAAGTGGGCCGTGTCTGGTAAAACCTTCTTTGAAATTGGTCCCCAGAGGGCTCTATATTAACATCCTGAACTTGACAGTCAAAAACCGATCAATTTCCCAACAATGCTTATAAAAAACCTTAAGCTATTCTATGTGGTATTAAGACAAAATATCAAAGTAAAAATATCGGCATACCAAAATATCGTGATATGGAAATATCATCACCTAGAATATCATTGTCAACAATATCGATTTTAAGGTAAGTAATATTGATTTTTAAAATATCAAAGTCATTAATATTATTTGCAAAAATATAGGGCCTCATTACGATGCGGTTCGGACTGCAACTGACAGCTTGTCAGTTGCTGTCCGAACCACATCTACTGCTGTGGTCTGACCGATTCATTAGGATGCGTGCGGTTGGAGGCAGGAGTCGGAGGGACAGACCCACACACTCTGACGGACTCATGGAGCCCGTCAGTTGGTCGGAAAGACCTCATAACCCCTTAAGGACAGCATTTCCACTGTTGGGATTATGATGTCGGTTTCCGACAGCCTTTACATGTCGGCCTTTCCAACATGGAAAGGCTGTTGGAAAGCAACATTGGGGGCCTCTAGCAGGGCCCCCTGGCCCTCTGCATGTGGCCCTGGGGGGCACCTATGGTGCCCCCTTAACATCCCTGCACCGTGTGGCAGGCACCATGAGCTACCTGCCACACGGTGCAGGGATGTTTTAAAACTTCAATTTTTCAATGGGAGCTTGTGCTGAGGGCGGTTTTCAGCCCACCGCACAAGGTCCCATTGAAAATTGGAAGTTTCCAACCGAACCATGTGTGGTCGCTTCCTTATCGAGGGGTTGGAACCGCCAACCTGCTGTCGGTCGGTTCCCAATCTGCAGCGATGTCGGTTGGAGGCAACTCCGACCGACATCGTACTCGGGCCATGGTTGTTTAAAATATTGTTTTTTAATTATTGTTATGTATTTTAGTGTGTATTGTAAATGTATATGATGTACAATTTTGTGCAATTATTGTTTATGTTTTTTAATATATTTGTTAAATTTGTAGTAGTTATTTAATTTAATTTAATAAATGTTAGTGATTTTTAGTGCCGTAGCTGGTTGTGGGTTTATAGAGGTATAGGGTAGGAAATAATTATTTATATTACATTAATGATTATTTTTTGTTTAATATTATTTATTTAATTGATATTTATTTATGTTAACTGTGCTATTCATTTTTTAATGTATATTTTATGTGCGGGTTGTGGGGATTTATTGGGGTAAAGGGTGGGAAGTAATTTATTATTCATTAATTAATCATTAGTTATTAATTAATATTAATTAATTAATTGATAAATAACGAACCAGCGACCAAAAATTGGTCCTGCAAACGAATAAAAAACCATACTCGATTTTTACCAAACCGCCAAAAACAAACAACCAACCAAGAGACGGCCCTGCCACGGCGAATATCACAATCGAACTAGCTACCAAAGAAACACAGGAGAAACCTGAACAAGTGGAGGTAGCAAAAAGGGACACCGGATAGAATAGCATTCTGCTTGGATAAAACCACAAATGAGCACTCCAAAGATATTACGGGGGAAGGAAAGAAGCATTCTCAGCATTCTCAGTCTGGTACACCCAACTTTTCAGAGGAGAGATCGGGCCAAGCAATCAAAAACCGGTATAACGTGACTGGGACTAAATTCCATCCTGCCGACACAGGAGTGGCAAATCTAAGCATCTTCCAACCGTCTTATAAATCAAAGGGCAGATATGACATCTTAAATAGGGGAAACCTACTATAGGCTCCTTCAACATATACCATCACTGTCCAACATAACAAGTGCAGAAATGGAGAGTGTTCATTTCGAATCGAGGGAAGAAGATCCCATCCAGGAAAACACTGTAGTGACCTGGACAAACCATCACATTCCAGAAGCAGTACTCCGGGAAAAAGAAACCTTTAAAAATTGGGGAATAGCAATCTCGATACCTGAACAAGAGAAATATACGCTAGTTCTACTTGAACCGTTAAACACCGACAACGGCACAAAGAAAGACAAGGAACTCAGCCACAGCATACTGAGAGGAACCACGAAGACACAACCAGACCAGAACTACAAAAATCTAAGCATATCAGTAAGGACACAGGAGGGAACGACCACAAACAGAATAATAAAAGTAGAGGAACCCCAGAAAATCCGTTGGAGGGAGCAATATAATGCGACTAACAGTGACACACAGTGTCGCACTCGCCGTACCTGACGCAAAAGAGCACATTGCTAATCCCTTGAGGGCCCTCCGAGTGCAGTATGACACAACATTGACCACAGGGGGACATACAGGTTCACCAGACTCACTACAAAAGACTCTACATAGGTTTAAACTTGTCTCCTGGAACGTGGCAGGTCTACAAAAAGCGCTCAAACAAGCCACAGTCATAAACAAACTGCTAGAAAACGATATCATATGCCTACAAGAAACCTGGGCTACAGAGCCGGTTCATCTGGTAGGATATGCTGGCTTTCACAAACTAGCCACTAAACACAACCACTACGGAAGACCGTCAGGCGGGATCTCGACTTACGTCAAACATGCAAAACAGCTAACTGTAAGGATTGTTAACACAGACTCAAATATGCTGCAGGCATTTTTAGTCGAGGGAAAAAGGCACAGAGAAGAAAGTGTCTCGTTGCTTTTAATAAATGTATTCTTAAACACAATTGGTCAATCGAAACTAGAGGCCACAGAATCCATGGTCACAACAATACAGGAAATTCTATGTATGCACTTACTACTGGCAAAAATGCTTGTGGGAGACTTTAATCTGCACCATCTAGGAACAAACCTGAGTGAAAGGAGGCACTTAACTAGTGCAGAAAGAATGTTTAACATTTCCTACAAAATTACGACCTACACTCAGTCGAAAAGCTACAACATGGTCTAGACCCAAATAATCAAGGGTCAACCACATTTAAAAATTGCTCTACAATCGATTATATTTTTCTGTGCAACCATTTAGCTCGCAAATTTGAAAACTTTGATATTAAAGCAGATGACACCAGCGATCACGCAATCCTCCAGGTTGTACTGAACATTGCTATCAAGCAACGGGGAAGTATTACTATGATAGCCCAATCGACAGGCATCGAGGAACACGCCCTGGTGAGAAGAATAAAATGGAACAAGCACCAGGCGTCGGCATTTAAGGCCTGGAAAGAAAAACAAGAATGCATAGGCAACAATTCAGGCATTGAGCCTAACTTGGAAAATTGGTCAGAGTGGACCATTGCCCTGAAAACAGCTTTGAACAAAAGCAAGGAAACAGAGCCCAAACCAAAAGAGAAAACTAATATATAAACAGTGCATAATAACCCAAAACTTAGAGATATCACTCGCAACCTTAACAAGGCAAAAAGAGCACATAAGATTGCAGCCTCGAAAAAAACACTGGACAAGCGTAACAAACTGCACAAAGAGAGGAAACAATTGCTATGGACGCTCAAGCAAAACAAACTGGATGAAGAATGGATCAAGATCCATGAGTTAACAAAACCTTATAAACATCGACAACTCTGGCAATATATAGCCCAGTTGGATAACGACAAAATAGATCGGCGTAATTCAGTACATGCCGACGCATGGTTGAGACATGTTTCAGCAATTTATGTAGAAAAGGAAGTTGGCACAGAATCAGGCTGGACTATGGACGCCCACGCAGAGAGCATAAACAAAGGAGTGGTATCTACTTCTGGAGTCGTGAGTAACGACAAAGACGTAGCAGCTTTGGAAAAAGTAGTCAAAAAGATTAGGAAAGACGGGGCACCAGGACCTAATGGCCTCCCGGGTGCAATGTTTAGGGAAGATCCAACATACTGGGGGAGAATACTATCCAACTTATTCACCGAATGCCGTCTACAGTCCATGGTGCCAGACTCGTGGCGCGGGTCGATTTTACAACCTATCTATAAAAAGGGCGATAACACAGAGCCAAAAAACTATAGATTAATCGCCCTTCTGGACATCGAAGGGAAAGCCTACGCAAACACCCTGCTGACAGACCTAAACAGATGGGTTGAAGAATATGATATCCTTCCTCCCTATCAAACAGGGCTCCGCAAAGGCTGCTCGACAATCGATAATATCATGGCCATATCAAATTTAAGCCAGCAAGCCAATGTCAAAAATAAAAAAACAGTCTTTGCCTGCTTTGTAGACTACTCTGCAGCCTTCGACGGGGTCCCACGCGGCAAGCTCTGGTCCAAATTGCGCGATTGGCAAATTCCATCAGGCCTCCTCAATGCCATCATCTCCGTATACAGCAATACTTGGATTAAAGTCAAATTAGCAAATAACACCGTCACGAAAAAGTGTCTTACAAATCGAGGCTTAAAACAGGGATGCGTACTCGCCCCAACCCTTTTCAATTTATATACAGCAGACTTGGGCAAGACGCTCCATAACGCCAACCTCGCAGTCCCAAAAATTGGAGCCAACAGAATCCAAATCTTACAATATGCGGACGACCTAGTGGTGATGGACCACACAAAAATTGGATTACAAAGGGGTCTAGACGCCTTAAACGCCTATAATCAGATCAACGTATTAATAATGAATTCAGAAAAGACCAAAGTACTGATTTTCGGGAGCTGTACAAACAAAACACTGCTCAAATGGCACGTGGGCAAAGAGACAATTACTGTTTCAAAGTCGTACAATTATCTTGGGTGCTTGCTGTGTGACTCGGGCAAAGCAACTTTGCACTTACGCAAAATGAAATCGAAAGCAGAGTCCACAATCTATGCTTTGTGCAAACTACACGAGAAAATGGAAAGCCCAACGACCATCCCAATTAGAAAGGTGTTACAATCTAAAATAAGGGCAATCGCAGGTTACGCACAGCAGGCATTCCCAGGCAAAATGAACACAATGATGGAAAAAGCACAATGCCGGGCGTACAAACGCATATTTAAACTACCTAAATACACTCACAACAGCTGGATTCGCCTGGAGTTTGGCCTGGTACAACAGAGTAAAGAATGCTTAGGAGTGCACGCAAAATACTATTATCAAGTACTCAAAGCCCCGGAAGGGAGCCTGAAAAGCATGCTAAAACCCATCTATGGAGGACCTGCGAACCCATGGCAGGTCTACATGCAGGAGGCAGTAGAAATCCTAGGCCTGGCAACACAGAACTGGGGTCAAGAGGACATAAATTATCCGGTGATCAGAAAGGTAATCAACAAACAATGCTACCTACTATCAAGAAATATTGACCTAGTTCACTTCGAGAGTGGTAGAGGTCCATCTGGGATGATCGCTACATACATGGAGCACAAATCCCAGCCTTCCTTAAACCAAGCACTGGGGAGAAAGGCCCTAAAAAAAATTCAGTGGGCCAGATTAGTCCCACTCCCAACAAAAGAATTGAATCCGGGGTGGAAAGCTCTTGAACACAAAATCTGCTGCAGAATCTGTAAATATAAAACAGAATCATTAATACACTTGATGTGTTGCTGTTCGGTCCTGCTACAATCTCGCCGGAAACTACTAAAGCCAATATGGCTAAACAAAGGTGTTCGGACAGTAAAAGAAGCTGTCGTGGCTCTATTTGCTTGTACCCTACCGACTGACTTGACCAGACTTGGAAGATATATGGAGGAAGTGTGTTCCAGACTTGTAAAAGAATAAAACCCCTCCCACCCCAAGAAAATAGACTTATTGTGGGCAGACGAAAGTACACTTCGGGGCACAATGTTTTATATATAATTATTTTTTTTTAGCTTTTATATTTTTAAGCGTACTTTTCACGGAATGAAATTGGTTATAACTGTAAATGAAATCCTTTTAATGTTCTGATTTATACCACTTTTTTCTTTTTAAATCATGTTGTCACATTGCAAATGGTTTTAAGTAACTGTGCAATAAATAAAATATTCATTCATAATGATGTTATTTGTGTAATTTGGTTTTTTAGGTGTGGGTTGTGGTGTTTAAAGTGGCAAAGGGTGGGAAGTATTTTATTTTTTAATTAATTAATAATTAGTTGTTAATTAATATTCATTCATTGATAATTAATTAAGTTAAATTGTTTAAATATTTTTTTAAGATGCAGTTTGTGAGGTTTATAGGGCTAAAGGGTGGGGAGAAAAATATTTTAAATTATTTTATAATTAGTTAAATACTAATAATTATTTAATTGACAATTATTTATTTTAATTGTGTAATTATTTTTGTTAAGTTTGATTTTAGGTGTGGGTTGTGGGGTTTATAGGGGCAAAGGGTGTGAAGTTAATTGATTTTAATGAATTAATAATTAGTTTTTAATTAATAATATTTGTTTAATTGATAATTAATTATGTTAATTGTGCAATTAATTATTTTTAGGATTTTAGACATGGGTTGTGGGTTTTGTAGGGGTATGAGGAGGTAACTAAATTAATTTCAAGTAATTAATAATTTGTTGTTTAATTAATATTAATTGTTAGATTGATAATTAATTATGTTAATTGTGTAAATAGTTGTCTTTTAAATGTTATGCCTGTGTTGTGAGAAGTGAGTTAACTATAAATAATGAATAATTAATATTTAATTGAAGATAATTAGTTTGTTGATACATTTTTATATTAATAGTCTATTTAGCTTTTTAAAGTTAAGTTTTAGGTGCAGGTTGTGAGTTTGGCTGGGTTATAGGGTGGGAGGTAACTAAATTAAATTTATGTAATAAATATTTTTTGTTAATAAATAAATCCTAAATTAAAAATATTATTTGTATGAAAATTAATTTTGTAATTTATTTATAAAAATATTTGTAGTTATTTGTGATATGTATCTAACATTGTAATATGTTTTTTAATTTTTTATTTTAATATTAAATATAATTAACGTTTTTGTACATATAATATTTTTCTTTATTTACTTTGTTTTTTAAATAATTTTATTTTGCTCAAGATATTTTGTTTGTTTTTAATGTTGTACTGACAGGAGTGGGTATAGTAAATTTTACTCCTCTGCTATCCAAAACTTTCCCTACTGTTGTACTGACTGGAGTGGGAATAGTAAATTTTACCCCTCCGCTATCCAACACTTTCCCTACTGTTATATTGACTGGAGTGGGAATAGTACATTTTACCCCTCCTCAATCCAACACTTTCCCTACTGTTGTATTGACTGGAGTGGGAATAGTAAATTGTACACCTCTGCAATCCAACACTTCCCCAACTGTTGTACTGACTGGAGCGAGAATAGTAAATTTTACCCCTCTGCAATCCAACACTTTCCCTACTGTTGCACTTATTGGAGTGGGAATAGTAAATTGTACACCTCCACAATCCAACACTTTCCCTACTGTTGCACTGACTGTAGTGGGAATAGTAACATTTTACCCCTCCGCTATGCAACACTTTCCCTACTGTGGTATTGACTGAAGTGGGAATAGTACATTTTACCCCCCCCCCGCGCTAACCAGCACTTTCCCTACTGTTGCACTGATTGGAGTGGGAATAGTACATTTTACCCCTCCACAATCCAACACTTTCCCTACTGTTGCACTCATTTGAGTGGGAATAGTACATTTTACCTCTCCACCATCCAACACTTTCTCTATTGTTATACTGACTGGAGTGGGAATAGTAAATTTTACCCCTTCACAATACAACAGTTTCCCTACTGTTGCACTCGTTGGAGTGGGAATAGTAAATTTTACCCCTCCACTATCCAACACTTTCCCTACTGTTGTATTGACTGGAGTGGGAATAGTAAATGTTACCCATCTGCAATCCAACACTTTCCCTACTGTTGTACTGAATGGATTGGGAATAGTACATTTTACCTATTTGCAATCCAACACTTTCCCTACTATTGTAGTTACTGGAGGGAGATTTATAAATTTTACCCAGTTTTATTATTTTTGTGTTGCATAAAGGGGGAGTAGTAGATTCTTTAAATATTTACTGTAATAGTTTGTGTAGTTTTGTATAAATTATAGTGGGAATAGTATATGTATTAAATTGTATGTTGTTTGTTTTATTTTATATTGTTATAATTTATATAATTATGTTTTTGTTTATTTAAAATTATAATATTTGTAATTATTAATGTGTTTATTGTGTAAAATATTTGTACAAAATGTTAAGGGTTTTACTTCTTTAATTTAATTAGAATGGTTTGTTTTTTAAAGATTTTATGTTATTGGTGTATATATATATATATATTTGTAATATTTTTTTCATAGTTAACATTTTTGAAATTATAATATAAATTGAAATTATTAGTTTAATAATTGTTTTTTAAGTAGATATATGTAATTATATATATTAACTCCTTTGGTGCTCATGACGGCTCCCGGCCGTCATGAGTCACGGTAGACGTGTGCTCATGATGGCCGGGAGCCGTCCGAACGTTGCCGCTCCGCCCACGCAGGATTAATTCCCCGCCTGTGCGGGAGAATTAATCAGTGGGCGGAGTTCGGACGACTCCCGGCCGTCATGAGCACACGCCCACCGTGATTTATGACGGGCGGGAGCCGTCATGAGCACCGCGGAGCCACGCCCACCCCTAGCCCCGCCCGCACCGCGGCGAAATCTCGCGCGCAGCGAAGGGGTTAATATTATATATGTGTGTTTAACTTTTTGGAATTACGTTTATTTGTTATATTTGTTAAAATATATATTAAATCCATTTTATTTTTTTAAATTAATGTTACTATTTAATATATTAAGTATTTATTATTTTAATTTATACATATTTAAATTTCGATATTTTTCTTCTTACCATTATAAGTATAGGATGACGATATTTTTGGCATCAATATTTTGGTCACGATATTTTGGTCACAATATTTTGGTAAGGGGATATTTTGGGAGTCAACATTATGTCAGTGTACCATTCTATGCCAGAGATGCAATCCCTGTTTATATTTTCTGTTTTACTGCATCTTGGATCCCACAGAGTATATTGTGTTAGTAATATATGACTCTTATATAGTGCATGCATTGAACTGAGTAGCCTCCAGGTGTCTGAGTGAGCTCAGGATATGGGTTTTGTATTTATGAAGGTACAGGTTTGAGGGCTTTGAATTTGAAGCAGAAAGAGAGTGAGTTTCTCACAATGGCTGTTAGTGGGTCATAGAGTTCTGCAATCTCCAAGCACATCCAATCCCTGGCCTTTCTGCAGAGCGTACGGACCGGTAGCAGCTTATCTGCCAGTAGTGACTGAGAGAATGTGCGAGATATGCAGATGCAGAACTTTATAAAGATAGGGGAAAGAAAAAGGGTGTAAGTGTCTACCAGAGCGAGAGACTGAAGAGGAAAGTGGTGTGAGTGGGACAATAGGAATGTCTGAGACACTACCAATCCACAACCTACTACCTCTTCCACAGACTCATATTTTCGGTTTTTATATTTTCAGAATTTCAACATTTTCAATTCCAATTATTCACAAGAAAATCATTATTTATATTAGTGAATCTGATACTCTAACAACAATTGACAAAAGCAATAAGCCTGTCTTATTGTAGGTATATGTGTTTGTTGTTGTGTGACTGTGACATGTCTGACTGCAGTAACAAACAACACATAGAGAGGCATTCAAATACTAGGCAGGCTTTGTGAAGCACAGGATTTTAATTTACAAATCTTAATCCAAGACCTTAATTACATTGCCTTTGCCTGTTGAAAAGGATTCCTAGTTAAGGTTCTTTCTCGCATTCCCTTTAAAGACCATCACACTCTTTTCACCCAACTTAAAGCACTGACTACACCTGAATCAAAGAGACTCCTTTCACCCTCCCCTACAAAATCTGTATTACCACACCATCAAAATGCTAAATGAAGGCCATGCCAGATGTCCTGAAGATTAAGAACCAAAGCATCTTTTATGTATATAGGTGATACCTTTCTCCTGGTGCCCACAGGCAAATACTTGCAGTACTCGATGAAAAGAGAAAAGTCTTGTGTGCAAATAAGGACAACCACATAAATCACTCAAAAGCCAGAGTAGTGATCTGGATGTTGTCACAGACATGCAATTGAGAATTTAAGATAGTTGTGATTATTCAGATCAACTAGGGTGTCATAGTTTTCTCCTATCTGTCTTCGAATACACATTCCATAATTAGTAGCAAGAGCAAAATAAAGTAGACATCATGTCCTGGTAGACCAATTCAAGTGAATTGCATCCATCTATGTCATAAAGAGATTCACCATGAAACCTTCATAACATTATGGTATTCTCAGTGACAAAACATTATTGAATATTCATTTAAATAACTAATAGCCCTTCAACCCTCCACAGTGTTTGTTAGTTCCTTTCATATTCAAACACATCTACTTCCTATAAATATTTCTCTTCATTCTCACTACAATCATTCTGTCGATCCATTTCCTAATTAATTAAACCTTCTGAGAGCTCACAGCTTGGGGGCACGTCACCATTTTCTGTTCCTCCCAGGTAATCCAGTAGTGGCTGCCATATGGCAATGACATTTTTTCCCTATTTAATAATGTGTGCCAGAAGTCTTTCTACAGCCATTGGTTCTCCAGCACCAAGCATGCCAAGTTGGAGTGGTTCCTTGTTTCTATTTCTAGCCATAATTAGCCTGGTTATGAGTAATAGTTGGTAGATCAGTTTCCAATTTTCACCATGGATCGCCTCCCACTTTGGAAGGGTCAAAACTTATTGGGAAACCCGCCATTTTCTTAAGAGGCTAAAAACGATAGTGGAGGTTTAGGCCAGGACTACCATGTATTGGAGGTATACCCACCTCTCTCCATATTCTAAAGCAGTCAAACATCCTGTAGATCTTTTCTAGAGTGAAGTACCATCCACTCATTATTTTCTGCGGTGATTTCCTTTGTTGGACTGATAGGTATTCTAGTATATATCCCTGCAGAATCTTTCCCATCATTTTAAAGGGGATTTGACTTGTAAGCCCTCTCCCTATTTAGTCATGTATTTCCTTGCCCTGGTGGTTTGTTCACTTCAGTGTTTTTAACCTGGCCTTGATTTCTACTTCTATATAGGCTCCTAACTCTGTGGCCTGTTCCTCCAAGATGCTGGGGAATGTGAGGCTCTACAAAAGCACCCAGTATTATACTCACTTCTTTACTCCTTTCTTTACAGTATAATTTTGCACAAAATGCTCTAAACATGTCCATATTGGTCATTTTATCATATGTTGTGCGATCACAACTTGTCTTGAGGCCTGGCGTGCCTCCCTATTCAACTTAGGTTTAAGAGTATTAGCCATTAGGCAATGAGTTTTGTCACCTGTCTTCTACACATTCTTTTTTTATTGTAAGAGCATTCTTTCCACTTTGTAAATGAAGTTGGCCCCTTAGATTGGCATTTAAAAAAAAATCCTAAATAAAATTTTAAGCAGAGTCTTTTGTTTTGAGATAGCCATCTATAGCCTTTGAGATGTCAGCCCTATTTACCCCATCCTTTAGTAGCTATTTTCTCAGCATCCAGTTCCTAGCTTTATATTTTTTCACCACCACCTTGATTGTGATCCACACTGGTCTGTGGTTGGATACCGATAGTCTGCCTATTTCCACCTCAGTTGCACTATCAATAGTGTGGCTCAAAAGAAACATCAAATTGATACCAGAGTATGTGTGGTGCACCAGCAAGAAGAATGACTGACCCTTTTCCCCAGGGTACAGCATGCTCATGTGACAAGCAAGCCTGGATCCTGCAGCTGCTCCCTGACCTATTGAGGCATGTTTTTCCTGAATCACACTTGTTCCAGATAACATGCCCCCATTCCCTTCCATAGCTATAGTTAAGTCCCCCACTAGCAGCAGTGTCCCTTTTGTGATCCCACTATTTTCCTGACGATCTTGGTTAAATATTTGTTGGGGACACAGAGTGCCACAACAGTAAGAATGTCTGAGTGCATAGAGTGCCACAATGGTAAGTATGTTTCCACTTTATACCCATTTGCTATTACATATCTGCTTACTTTATCTCCTACTGTTTCTAGCATTACCAACTGAAATGACTGTGAAATCAAGACTAATTCTCCTCAGGTTTTAGTGGATGCAGTAGGGTAAAACTTGCCTGTGTAGATAATGAACTTAAAATCTTCTAGAGTCCCCTTTTTCTGAATGTGTTTCTTGCATTGCCTCTATTTTGCCATTATGGATGTCCAGGTAATCCTCTTTCTTTTACAAGGAGAATTAAACTCTGTAATGTTAATTGAGAGTTTGTAGAATGTATCTAGCTCTAAGGTGTATTCCTACCCTTATGGTTGTATGATTCGTAACCTTTCTGCCTATTTGCTCCTCCTATTTCTATGTGGTCCCCCTAACCCCAAACTTCTGTTAAGCATTTGAAAGCATCGAACAGTTTTAAATAAATGTCTTGGCCAACAGTTTCTTATAGTGGCACTCCCCTATCAGGCTCAACTACCATTGCTTATGTTTTTGTGGTTAAGATTGCCCCTGGGCCTGATTCTAACATTGCATCCCATTAAAATACATTGAATCGCCGGCGCAGATAAGAATGGACTTTGGCCTCACAAAACAAAACTGTAGCCAGGCAGTGCGCACTTGTGAGAGTATGCTAAAAACTGAAAAACTCAACAGAGAATTCATTAAACCAGCTTGTATGGCATGAAATAAGTAAATCAGCACCAAACTCATGTGCAAGAAGATATCTGGAACAGTCACTGACAAATTTAAACATTACAACACTCTGGGCTCTCCAGTGCACTGTCTCATTATTTAAGAAGCATCTGAAGAAGATGACGCATTCCAATCCCTGCCTGAAGACAAAACCACCTTCTGAGGAAGGCACCACGCTTGGATGCCAATGCAGAACTGCAAGGAACTAGCACCGCAACCATATTTGGAAGCAGGTTCCCCTGTGCACTTGAAGCAATAGTTCGTGAAATACAGATTTGGGAACATCACTGCTTGATCGCAATCGCAATAATGCGGTTTGCAGGCTCTTTTGGGAAGATGAAAGAGGACCTAACCCACTTTATTTGTCTGTGCAAAAAGTTTCTGGTTAGCCTAAGGTCCCTACAGCACCAGATATTTAATGGTAGGTGTGTTTGGTCATGCAGATTGGCAACTTTAGCTTGCTTTGGCCCGATGGATACAAGGCTGACCTGTTACTTTGTGAAATTTTTAACAATGATCAAACAGATTTTACAAACCACAAGAGAATGCTGGAAAGGAGGACATAGTAACAAGTAGCGTGAAGGGTCTCAGTTAGCATCAAAAGAGTATTGATAGCTGTACGCTACTGTTTGGCCTTGTGGTAATCTTATTTGTACCATGTTGTAATGAGCTACAATATCTATGCAATATATTTATGTCATCATGTGTATATATAGGATTTTGTACCCATCAAGCAAGGACATAACAAGGCGGCGCACTTTAAAGATCTTACCCACCGGCTCTAACAGCACCTGGCACTTTACTTGTAAAAGGGAAGAACTGTCCCACAAGAAGCTTGGCACTCTGGCACTTACTTGGAAGATAGTTTTAATGACAAGAGCACTTAACCAATTGCATATGTTGGCATTCTTCCTTTTATTCAAAAAATGAATGAATTGCTTTTCTTGCACAGGTTTAATTAACTATGAAATACATTAAATTCTGAAGCTTCTGATGCCTCTACTTATCAACTGCCCATGACCGCATTCCCTTGCTACCTTTTGAATCATTTCCCCTCCACATCACCCAGTCCCTCAATGAAAAGTGTTATTAAGTGTGAGTGAGATTCTACTCCGCTTTCCCCTATTACTGTCAGTTCTCACCTGTCTTTCCACAGGAGTGATAGAAAGATAGGGAAGCAAGGTCCCAACGTGTCCCAACTGTGACAGTGTGCAATGCTCCTAACAGATACTGGTGCCATTCTTTAAACACCCTTTTTATGGAAAGTAGCTCTCTATCGACCACTGTATAGCTTTGTTCAGTGAGACTTAGTTTATGAGAGTAGAAAATGACAGGATTTAAACAACCGTGGTCTTGTCTCTATTGACAGTACCCCCCTATTGCTACTTGAGAAGCATCAGCCTCTACAACGAAAGGTTGGGAGGGATATGGGTGTTCCAATATGGATGCACTGGTAAACCCCCTTTTTAACTTTTGAAAGGCCTCTTCCGCTTCAGGAGTCTAGTGGAATATTACTCCCTTAGGTAGAAGCTTAGTGATAGGTGAAGCCAAAGTTGAAAAGTTATCAATGAAGCGTCTATCAAAATTAGCAAACCCTAAAAACTTTGCACTTCTTTTACAAACTGGGGCGACTTCCATTGAGTAATGGATGATACCTTTTGAGGCTCCATGCTCACCCCTTCTGTGGATAATACAATACCCAAAAAAGTAACAGCAGACATGTTGAATTCACATTTGTCCCTAAGTTTCTCTAGGATAGCTCTGACATGTCTTGTATGCTCTCCCACAGACGATGAGTAAATTAAAATATTGTCCATGTAAGCAATGGCACAAACATCTAACAGCTCTCTTAGGACTTCATTAATGAAAAATTGGAATGCAGCAGGTGCATTGCAGAGGCCGAAAGGGTATGACGAGGTATTAGTACAACCCAAATTTGGTGCAAAAAACAGGTTTACATTTGTCACCATCCTGTACTTGCACCAAATGGTATGACCCTTTTAGATATAGTTTGGTAAAAATATTGCCATTTTTTACTTCATCAAGCAGTGTCTGAATTAATGGCAATGGGTATCTGTTTTTATAGTAATGTCATTAAGGAATCTATAGTTAATGCAGCACCAAAGACCTCTCTCCCTTTTTGGGATAAATAAAAAGAGGAGAGAAAGCTGGGGAGCGAGAGGGTCTAATAAACCCAATTTGAAGCATTTCATCCAAGTTTTCCTGAAGGTATATGTTTTCTTTTTTTGGTCAGCGCATACTATTTCAGGGAATATGTGTCCAAGTAGCTAAATCAATACGACAATCATATGGTTGTTTAGGAGGAAGAGCAGAAGCTTTTTGTTTATCAAATACGTCTGCCAAATCAGGAAAACACAAAGGAAATTCAGGTACAACTGTCTCAGTAATCACAGTTATCTCCCTCTGACTTTCTGTCCCCTGTGTACAGTGTTTTTTACAAAAATCTGAATGAAATGTGAGAGTATGACTCCTCCAATCAATATCCGGATTATGCTTTACAAACCATGGTATTCCCAATATGGCCTGAAATTGTGGCAATTGACTCAAATCAAAACAGACTTATTCCTTATGTGAACTTTACATAATGAAACAGAGATTGCAGGGGCATGAGTTATGGGACCCGATTATTTGGTACTATCATCAATGGTTTTGACTTCATCTACATGCTCCTTGGTTATAAAAGGGATGTTCATTTGTTTGGCCCACTGCAAGTCCATAAAATATCCTGTTGCTCCTGAGTCTATCGTGATCTGTACTTCTGTTGAATGCTCACTCCATGTGACGTGGGTGTTCACAAAGAAATCCTAATGAGGAGTCAAGGATCTGTCTTCTTCTATGGTTTGTGAGACTATTAGACCAGAACTGCCCGAAGTGCTTGTCTCAACAGGCCTTCGGTACTCTAGTTTCCCGAGTCTCCTCTTCTCTTAGGTTTCACAGGACAATCCCGTAAAATATGTCCCTGTTTGCCACAATATAAACATAGCTTCTTATCCTGCGTCTCTGACACTCTTCTTCACTTAAAGGCCCTCAAACACTACTAATTTGCATTGGTTTGGGCTCTTCTGTTGTTTTTTCAGGCTCTGTTCTTTTCTCTTTATGTAGCAATACTCTATTATCAGGATGCCCTTTCTCTCTATATCTCTCACTTAAATTATGATCCAGTTTTACTACTAGGTCAATGAGAGCACTACAGGATTCGGATGGGTCTACGTGACCTAATAAATCCTTCAAGTCATCTTTTAGTCCCCTATAGAATAAAGCACTGCATTTGGCTTCTGCACTACCTGCTTCTGCAATGATTCTGTTTAAACTGGATATATAAGACATGAGGTCTTTAGTACCTTGCTTCAGGTTCAATGACTCTGTATCTACAGATTGCATAAAAGAATGTCAGCCAAAAAGTCTTCTCAACTCATCTTTAAAGGCAAGGTCATCATATAACAGAGGGTCATTACATTCAAAAAGATGAATAGACCATGAAGTTGCAGTTCCACCTAAGTACAATAAGACAGGGGCATGGCCAAGATGGTGGCCATGACGGACGCTGTGTAACGAGCTCCATGGCGGGCCCGACTAATATGCTCTTCTATCCTGCCATCTGGACCCGAGATGCTGGCAGAAATCATCCGCAGATAGTTGGTGGGCGGCCGTGGTCTGGTGTAGCCCCAAAGAAACCCTGCGTGGGCTTCTTTGCAGAGGGCAGCAGTATTGAGGCCTACACAGCTGGGCACTCGCGGCTCGGGCCTGTGGCTGTTCAAAGCGGCGGGACGCCCTAGTGGACAACGGACATTGCAGAAGTCCGTAATCGAGACACAGCAATGTCAGGGGACTGCCAGCGACGGGGGACCGCCAGTGACGGTGCGCCCGGTGAGTGGTGTGGGCCCCCGTGGACGAGTTGAGGTGAGGAAGGAGCCCGGAGCGGTGGCTAGCAGTGCGAGGCCCAAAGTAAACAAAAGACACTGACGGGAGGCCCTGAGCACCAGCGAGGGGGCAGGGAGGCCCCCGATTGCCACCCTTGAGTCTGCAGCCAGCAGAATCCCAGGTGGGACAGCATCGAGGGATAGGCAGAGGCTGAGAGCCTGGTGAGCGGGGTGGGGCCCCGTGGGTGCTACAGCGAGCTGCACTGAGGCAGGAGATCCCACTGGGGGCGGGGTGGCACGTGTGTTGCTGCCCGCAGGGCGAGCAGACCCCCCTGCCGCCTGAAGACAAAAGTGACGATGCACGACTGATCCAGGGCCACCGGCAGAGATGACGGAGGAACCCGGGGCAGGGATGAGCAGTGTGGGCCCCGCGGGGACTGGTTCCATCGGCACAGGGACAAAGGCACAAGCGGGGTGACGGGTGGGCCACCTGGTGCTGCCCCATTGACTGTGCTGGCCTGGTCAATGGGGGGAGGGAGTGCCACACCAGGCAGGAGCCGCAAAGTTGTCTAGAATTAACAGGGAGGCACCCCCAGGCAGCACATAGGAGCCAAGCAGGCCAACAGTTAGGAGGGCAGAACAGCAGCCCGGCTCCCCCTCCCTATCCCCCTACTCACACCAGATGTAGGAAGAGAGGCAGTGCCCCGCTGGGGCATGGACCCTCCAGAGGCACCCCTTGGCCTCAATCCTGAAAAGATGCCGCAATACACACGTGGGGGCGTGAAGCAGAAACTTAGGTCAATGAATCTGCAGTATATGTTGCTATACCCCGCCAAACTTAAAGTCATAAATGATGAAAAAGCCCATTACTTCAACACCCCTGAGGCAGCCTGGGACTGGTTGGAGGTGAGGGGAGGCAATGGGATACCAGCCCCAGAGGGCTCCAGCAGCCTCCCCCCAGAGCTCTGGAAGGTGTGCAAGCCAAATAAGTGCAGATGCCGGAACAAACAAATCTCACAGTCCACCCAAAGAGTGGTGGTGTGACGAGATGGCTCCCTGGACTTGGAACACACCGGCTCAGACAATGAGGGCAGACAGACATCCAAAGGTGAGCCAAGCCCTGTTACAGGCAGAGCGCGAGGAAGCCAGAGCATTGGTGGAGGTGGTGACGGCAGCTAGCTCGAAAGCCAGTGCCGGAGATATAGTGGTAGATCCCCAAACCACCAACAATTGAACTTATCACATGGAACTGTGGCTTCTTGTTTCCCAGGTTGAGCTTCATAATAGCCCTAGGGTGGTCTGGTGAATGGGATAAAAAACTCCTTAGAAACCCACTTAATGTTCACCTATGGCCCTTCTGGCAGACTTGAAATGCCTTATGGCACCTCAGCGGAATGGCCCAAATGCTCTGGTTGGCGGGCCGCCCCACCCCACTCTCTTCTCTGTTTTTTCACTTATTTCCCATTTCAGCTCTGTACTATCGGCGCCCCGCTTGGATGCTCCATCTCCTATTCTTCTCCCCTCCTTCCCCGTGCCTCCCTCTTTCCCCCTATCTCCTTTTCCCTTCTAACCCCTTTCTAACTCCCAGGTTACGACTGGCCTCTAGTCCACCCTGTTGGACTGGATCTGAAGTAGAGTGTAATATTGTGACGTGAGTGATTGAGTGAGTGATGCAGCAGAGGGGGCACAGGGGCACCGGTGGCTCCCCATCGGGGGCGATTGTGGCACTCTTGCATCCCCACGCAGGGATAGTTGCAGAGTGAGTGTGACACAACAAGTTGTGGAAGTGTGTGGATGACAAGAGTGGCAGTGAATCAGTATAGTATAAGTATTCTTGTGTTAAACTCTTATATTGACAAATTAACGGGTTGTATGCCCAACAGGTTTGTTCTTGATTTTTACGTGGGTGTTAAATGTTAGTTCAGGATTGGGAAAGCACAGTTGGTTCATCATGTGTTTACCCGGTGGGTGGGGGGGAAACAGTTCAGTTATGACATTTTTTGTTTGACGACAGCACTGGTGGGGAGGACATGGCAGCCTTATTCCATATACGCAAAGTAGAGATGGCTGGTTTTAAAATTGTTATCTGGAACATACAGGGGGTTAACACATTTGTAAAAAGATACAGGACACAAACATATCTCCGCAGACAGGGGTCCCACATAGCCGTGCTGCAGGAAACCGACTGATACTGAGGCCCAAAAATTGCACAACAAATAGAGAGGTCAGATGTTCTCCGCAACATACTCCAACTATGCCAGTGGGGTAGCAATATGAATAGCCCCACAGACTCCCTTTCAGGTCCTGGGCTACACAGCGGATATGGAGGGGCGGAAAATATTGGTACACAGAGTGTTGGATGGCAGGGAAATCTGCCTGCTGAATATCTGCGCTCCAAACATAGATGACGGTGCTTTTTATATAGGTCTGGAAGAACTACTGGTATCATATGCAGGCATACCGCTCTTGTGGGGTGGTGACTTTAATTGTGTGCCAGATGGCTCCCTCGATAGACATCCCCCGAAATTACACACAAAACCCAACATGACAGCAGCCCTCCAGGGGGTAATGCAACGACTGGGATGCATGGATTGGTGGAGGACAGTACACCCGACAAAGTACGAATATACATGCTACACTCCAACCCATTCGGTCTATAGGCATCTGGACCATTTCCTGCTTACTAGTGACACATCTGAGGCTACCCTGGATATTTGAATACTAGGCAGATTCCTGTCGGACCACGCCCCAGTGGTATTACAATGGGGCGCTAAGGGTGGTAGACCTGAGATCCAACTTTGGCGACTACAGCCCAGAGCGCTGAAAGATGATATTTTCCGCACAGAGCTCGGCGAATCAATCAGTAATTTCCTCAACAGTAACTGGCTGTCTACAGACACCAGAGGGTTGGAATGGGATGTGGTAAAAGTAGTGCTTTTTTTGACAATGCTTGTCAAAGGTGGGTGGTATGAGACAGCGCTTAGAGAAAGACCTCATGGTAGCCGAGAATACATTGGCTACATTACAAAGTACAGGCCCAGATTTAGGACTGGAGGACGAGGGAATGCTGAGCGCTCTCCTTCGAGTAGGAGAAATATGGGACAGATTGGACTTCCTGGTGTAACAGGAATACCGACAGCTCCTACATAGAGAAGGAGACAAGTCCGGGAAGTTGTTAGCGTGGCTCCTTAAGAGAGTGCGCCTACCCCCCATCATATTAGCACTAAGCAAAACAGATGGAACTCTCATACACACACAGTCTGCCATAAACTCAAGGCTATGCACACATCTGGCAGAGGTCTACAAAATAGGCCAAGCAGCGGAAAGAGCGGGCATAAAGCAGTTTCTGGATGGGATACCCCTGCCTCGTCTCACCGACGAGCAAAGTAAGATTCTGGGGGGAACCAGCCTTGAAGACCTCCAAGAAGCAGTGCGGGATATGGCAAGCGGCAAGGCCCGCGGGCCGGACGGCCTCCCAGTAGAATATTATCTGACATTTGCAGAAGCATTACTCCAGAGGCTGCTGGAGACATTGCACGAGGCAAGGCGCACGGGGATACTCCTGCAGTCCATGCGAGAAGCCCAAATAGTTATGCTACTCAAACTAGGCAAAGACCCCACATCGTCGGCTCCTACCGCCCCCTTTCTATTCTGGGAGTAGACACTAAAATCTGGCCAAAGTCTTGGCATCGAGATTGAACAGAGTAGTTACTCAATTAGTACACTAAGACCAAAGCTGTTTCATGCCAGGCCGGGGAACCCACATGAACCTGCGCAGACTCGCACATGTACTCCACTCCGCTGAGAGCATGGATATCCCGGCAGCGATGGTCTCCCTGGATATAAAAAAAGCTTTTCACACCTTGCAATGGGAGTACCTGTGGGAAGAACTAAGCAGAATGGGACTGGGCTTGGACTTTATTGCCTGGGTGTGTCTAATGTACTGATGCCCTACTGCTAAATTACCTATATGGGGGACTAGTCTCCACTCTAATATCTATAGAGCATGGTACGTGACCCGCTATCCCCACTCTTATTTGCGCTAGCAATGGAACCTCTTGCAATCCGTCTGAGGAGGGACATGGAACACTGGGGCCTGGTAGTGGGAGGACGCACATATATCATATCTCTCTACGCGGATGACACACTGCTATATATGCACCACCCTGCAGAAGCCACCCAGGCCCTCCTGACAGTGCTGGCCAACTTTGTGATGGTGTCAGGACTGACTATTAATCAACAAAAGTCAGTTGCATTTTGTTGGAAACGGGGTTACCGAGTCCGGCACGGTAGCATGGCGCGAGGCGGGAAAGCACCCGAAGGCAATGTGTAAGGCAGTTGTGCAGCACACTCTTACTTTGACTCAGGAATGCGGACGCAATAACGTGACACCACACCAGGCTTGTGTATTTAAAAACAAGATCTTCTATATAAATCAGTGCAGCATCAGATGAGGCAGATTAATTCAGGTCAATATTTAAAATCATTGCATTACTCAACTGGTGCGTACTTTCATTAAAGCATCATAGCTCATCAACATTGTAGGCCCCTAAAAGGCCGCAGGAATCATCTCCTAAACGTAGCACCAATAATGATCACAGGGTGCAATAATAAAACATGGGCCTAAAACATGCAGTTCACCTCATGAATATTCAATTACTTATAAATGGCATTTCACGTTACATTTCAAACAGGGCCTGCATTAATCTAGGCGCACCCACATTCAGTACAGTGGGTGTCGCAACTCCGGTACACCTGCAACATAAAACACTTCAACTCTTGGCGGTGTACACTTCAGCTCAATTCAATTAAGCACCTTCACACTAGGCAAAGACTTTGCAAGTATAAGCATATGCATCAGGCCTAGACAGTAATTAAAGCGGGCGTAACAATGAGGCTAGTGAATAGCTGTAGGGAACCCCTCAACATGTCCAATTCTTTGGGGCTTCACTGTCAATGCGGACTTCTGTGCCCTCAGGGGTTGCTTAGCGGTTAAATCAGGCTAGGCCCACTCCTCTCCGGGGCCTCGCCTCGTGTAAATGGTTAATGGGGGTTTCCCTCTTCTCTTTACAGGTTAATGCTGGCCCCCGGCCCCCAGTGGCGTCTCTGTGGGCCCTAGGGGCCTCCTGGGCTCACCTGTGGTGGTGTCCGTTGGTCGCTCTTCGACGCGACTGACTGTCTCCCGGGCCGGCCCGTGTTCTGCAGGGCGGGGCCCGGCCTGGGTTCCTCGGCCTTCCGGCCGGAATCGCGGGTCGTTGGGGGGCCGGTATCGCTCTCCTCCGGCCCCCGTGATCAGATGGGGAGATTGCGGGGAGGGGAGCGGGAGCCGGCAGTCCTCTCCGGCCAGCTTCCCGTCTCCCTCTCCTGCTTCGGAGCTCTTCTCCGGCCTCCGTCAGCGCTGGGGGCGTGGCGGGAGCCGGCGCCCAATCGTTGCGCGGCCTTCCCGGGGGCACGGCCGATGACACGGTCGGCGTCCCCGGTCTCCTGGCAACGGCGTCGGCGGGGCCTGGAGGCTTCGTTCTTCCCGCTAGGCCTCAGTTTCTTCACGCGGGCCCCTGGGCCGCGGTGGTGATCTTTTTGGGCCGCGACTTCGTCGGTGGGGCTCCCGGGCCCGGCGGTGACCTTTGGGGCTAATCTTTAGGCTTTGGTGAGGGCGCGGACGGCGCACCTCACCACCACGACCTCGGAGAGGCCTCGCTCGCCTCCACAGTTCTCCACACGCGGCGGCGGCCGCGACAGCATGTTCCAGCCACAAGGTCAGTGGCTTGGGGGGCAATTTCTCCTTCGTGGAGGTATAGCGCGGGGCGCGCTGGCAGCCGGTTGGCAGGGCTGACTGGAAAGGGTTTTTGGGGACAGCCCAGCAGCAGGCAGGATTAGGTAGGGGGTGAAGGTCTAGCGCTTCAGGGCACGGCACTTTACCCGGTGATCCCCAGTTTGGCAGTTCAGGCTTCTGGCCTTGCTGGTCGGTCAGGCCTTACAAATTAAGGTTTCTTGCGGCTGTTCTTGATTGGTTGCTTCTTGGGGGTTTCTTCTTAGGAGGGGGGGAATGAGTTGGTGGTTCTGGGAGTGCTGGATGATACTTCCAAGCACGCTGAAGGTGGTTCCCTGGGTCCCCTCACGCTGGGCAAGGTCAGTGGGTGGTGGGCGTTCCTCATCTAACTTACTACAGCAGTGCCTAAGCCTTGTCAGCAGCAGTAGTGTAGGTCTCCCCCCTAGGCCCTACAGCCTGTACTCCGGCAGAGGTTCTCCCAGGATCAGTGGTGCCCCAACTGACTAAAGATTTCCCTCCAAACCTCTTATACCCCTAGGTCAGGTGACCCTCCTAAAGGCGCCAAAACATAACTCCTCCCACAGCCCGGAAGGTTCTGGAACCTTCCACCATGTCTGGCTATGTGGCCCAGAGGCGGGGACGGAATGGATACTGTATCCCTATGTCCCAGCCTGACCCTGGCTACTAGTGTGTATGTGTGCAAGGCCCCTCTGCAGTAGCAGGGGCCTGTGGCAGCCGTCTTGAGTGAGAGAGCACCTGCACCTCAGCACTGGTTAGCAGTGGTAAGGCGCCCGGAGACCTAGGTCCAGTAAAAATACGGTGGTAAAAATGAGGCGCAAAGGGAAAAAAACAGGGCAAGACCACCCTAGGGCTGACAGGTCTAACACGCGTCCCCCCAGCCGAAAGAGGGGAGAGCTTCCCAACCTCTAGGGAGTTCTCGTCGCTAAGGCGGAAAAACCGGGAGAGACCGTCAGCGTTGGCGTGGTCTACACCGGGTCGATGTTCCACCCGAAAGTCCATCCCCTGGAGGGAAATGGAGCACCTCAACAATTTGGGGTTTTCGCCTCTCATCTGCATGAGCCAGCGAAGGGGTCTGTGGTCGGTCTGGATCAGGAAGTGACAACCAAAAAGGTATGGCCTCAACTTCTTTACAGCCCAAACCACGGCAAAGGCTTCTCGTTCGATGGTACTCCACCGCTGTTCCCGGGGGAGTAGTCTTCGGGAAATGAAGGCCACTGGCTGGTCTTGGCCATCGTCATTCAGCTGCGAGAGCACAGCTCCTATGCCATGCTCAGAAGCGTCTGTCTGCACGATAAATTCCCGTCCAAAGTCTGGAGTCCTGAGCACCGGTGCGGTGCACATTGCACGTTTGAGGGTCTCAAAGGCTTCCTGGCAGGCAGCCGTCCAGATGACTCTGCGTGGCTGCTTCTTCGAAGTCAATTCCGTCAAAGGGCCCACAATGGTTCCATATCCCTTGACGAACCGGCGGTAGTATCCCGTGAGGCCGAGAAAAGCCCGGACCTCTGTTTGGGTCTTGGGGGCTCCCAGGCCAAGATGGTCTCGATCTTGGCTTGGAGGGGTTGCACCTTACCTCCGCCCACCAGATGTCCCAGGTACACGACAGATCCCTGTCCAATCTGGCACTTGCTGGCCTTGATGGTTAGACCAGCCCGTTGCAGAGCCTGTAGCACCTCCTGGAGATGCTCCAGATGGTCCTCCCAGCTGCTACTGAAGACAGCTATGTCATCCAGGTAGGCAGCAGAGAAGGCCTCTAGGCCAGACAGCACCTGGTTCACCAACCGCTGGAAAGTGGCTGGAGCATTTTTCAATCCGAAGGGAATCACCCGAAATTGAAAGTGGCCCTCGGGGGTGGAGAACGCAGTCTTCTCCCTTGCTCCTTCCGCCATGGCGATCTGCCAATAGCCTGACGTCAAATCAATGGTACTCAGATACCGGGCTGCTCCCAGCCGGTCAATGTGCTCATCCGCCCGAGGGATCGGGTGAGCGTCGGTCTTGGTGACCGAGTTGAGTCCGCGGTAATCCACACAGAACCGAAGTTCTGGTGTGGTGCCCGGTGGGGCCGCTTTCGGCACCAACACCACCGGACTAGCCCAAGGGCTACTGGAAGGCTCAATCACCCCCAGTTCTAGCATCTTGGTAACCTCACCCTGGATACTAGCCTTGACCTTATCGGACAGCCGGTAAGACTTGGTTTTTACGGGCGGACTGTCCCCTGTGTCCACATCATGGGTACACAGGTGCGTGATCCCAGGCGTGAGGGAGAACAACGAAGCGTACTGCCCCAAGACCTGGCGGCAGTCCCTCTGTTGCTCTGGGGTCAAGGATGGGGCGAGGACCACTCCCTCTACCGAGCCATCCTTCTCATGGGCCGCCAGAAGGTCTGGAAGAGGCTCACTCTCCTCCTCCTCACTTCCATCTGTTATCATCAGGAGAGTGAGCTCTGAACGCTCCTGGTGTGGCTTCGGGCGGTTGACGTGGAACACTCTGTGGGGTTGACGGGGGGTCTTCACATCGACGACGTAAGTGGTCTGGCCTTTCCTTTCCAAGATCTCAAACGGTCCAGTCCACTGGTCCTGGAGGGCGCTAAGCTCTCCTGGCTCCATGACCCACACCTTCTGTCCAGCGTCCAACTCTACCGTCTGAGCGTTCTGGTCATACCATTTCTTCATGACGGCCTGACTAGCCTCTAGGTTGTCCGAGGCTTCCTTCCACAGCTTGGCCACTTGGCTGCGGAATGCCAGCATATAGCTGACCACATCACGGGGAAGCTTCGAGGAAGACTTCTCCCACCCCTCTTTGACAAGACTGAGGGGCCCCCGAACGGGGTGGCCATAGAGCAGCTCAAAGGGGCTGAAACCGACCCCCTTCTGCGGCACCTCTCGGTAGGAGAAGAGCAGACAGGGTAAGAGGACGTCCCACTTTCTTCTCAAGTCCTCGGGTAGGCTCCGGATCATCCCCTTCAAGGTCTTATTAAAACGCTCCACGAGCCCATTCGTCTGGGGGTGGTAAGGAGTGGAGAACCGGTAGGTCACTCCACACTCCTTCCACATGGCCTGCATGTAGGCTGACATGAAATTCGTGCCCCTATCTGACACCACGACCTTGGGGAATCCCACTCGGGTAAAAATCCCCATCAGGGCCCGCGCCACCACCGGTGCAGTGATGGTCCTCAGAGGGATTGCCTCTGGGTACCGGGCGGCGTGGTCTACCAGCACCAAGATGAACCTATCTCCCGCAGAAGTCGGCGGGTCCAACGGCCCGACAATGTCAATCCCTACCCGCTCAAAAGGGGTACCGGCAACTGGGAGAGGTTCCAGAGGGACCTTCACTTTAGTCCCTGTCTTGCCGCTCGCCTGGCAAGTGGTGCAGGTCTTGCAGAAAGTGTCAGAGGTGACGCGCATCCGGGGCCAGTAAAAATGTGGGACCAAACGTGCAAACGTCTTGTCCTGGCCCAGGTGTCCTGCTAGTGGTATCTCATGTGCCAACTCTAGCAGAAAGGCTCGGTAGCATTGGGCGACCACTACAGCCCTTGATGACCCATGCACCGGAGCCTTAGGCTCACTGTAGAGGAGACCATCCTCCCAGTAGACATGGTAGTTACCAGTCTCTGTTCCAGTTGCTTGGGCTTTGGCCTGCTGCCGCATGCCTTCAAGCGTAGGGCACTCCTTCTGCGCCTGGCAAAATTCCTCCCGGGTAGGCCCTCCTTCCACCTTCCACTCTGCAGGGGTCGGCAGGTCCCCCACGGGAACACCATCCACCTCAGCGGACTCCGGGGCCACCTCCGTGGGCTCCCCATCCATCTCACTGGGTGTTTCCTCCTGGACATCTCCTCGTCCAGCAGTGGGCTGGGCCATTATTTCAGGCTCCAACCCTGGCTGAGTTCCTTGTCGGGCAGACATGCACCGCGTGACGACGCAAGTCCAACCTGGTAATCCCAACATCTCAGCATGGGCATTGAACTCTACCTCCCTCCAGGCAGTATGTTCCAAGTCGTTACCCAGCAGACAGTCAACTGGCATGGCAGGGCTCACTGCAACCTTCAACAGGCCTGATACTCCTCCCCACTCAAAGGGAACTTGGGCCACGGGGTAATGACCCAGGCTATTATCAGCCATAACAACCGGGTGGAATACCTCAGGAATCACCTGCTCTGGGGACACCAGCTGACGTCTCACCATCGTTATGCTGGCACCTGTGTCCCTCAGAGCCTCCACCTCCTCCCCGTTCACCAGGACCCTCTGCCGATACTTGGCAGTGTTCGAGGGTACCTGAACCTGTGGGATGATCTCTCTATCCCCCAGGGAAACTAAGGTCAAGCCTGTCCACTCACCTCCCCTACCTAGGGACAACTCCTCCCCAAGCGCTACACTGGCCACCCCGGGGCTCTTACCTCCTGTGGGGGCTGGGGTTCTCTTGCGACACTGGGGATCCCCTTGTAGTGTCCAACCTCCCCGCACTCGTAGCACCGGACAGTTCTGGGCTGCTGACTCCTGTCAGGGTAAGTGGGTTTCTGGAATCCAGATTGGGATGGGGAACCTACCCCTCTCCCAGGCGGTCTATTTTGGGGGCCTTTAAAGAACTCCCTCCTTTTATCTCCCCCTCTTTCTTCTGGGGAACCCCTGTCCACCTTTCGGGGGTCCGCCCCGGCTCCCTTGTGGGACACCCGAGTGCTGACCCACGTGTCTGCCTCCTCTGGAAGCTCCCTCGGATTGGTCAGCTTGCGGTCCACCAAGTACTGGCGCAGCTCCGGAAAACATTTCTCTAGGAGGTGCTCTCTCAAGAATAGGTCATACAGCCCTTTGTAATCATCAATGTTGCTGCCACGCACCCAACCCTCCAATGCCTTCCGGGCATAATCAAAAAAATCCACCCAGTTTTGTGTGTGAAGCTTGTGGCTGTTGCTGAACTTTTGGCGGTACTTCTCTGGGGTGAGGCCAAACTTCTTAAGCAGGGCCTCCTTCATGATAGGGTAGTTGGTCTGATCCCCCTTATCCAAGGTCAAAAGTGTGTCCCTTACTGCTGGAGGTATGTACCTGTAGAGACCTCCCCCCCAGTAGCTCTCAGGAACCCTATGGGCCACCAACGATACCTCGTACGCCGCCAACCACTTATCGATGTCATCTCCCACACTAAAACTGGTTATCACCTCTCTAGGTAGATAAAACTTGGGCTCCTGTGGAACCCCAGCAGGTACGCTGCCACCATTCAAGTTGCCCTGCATCTCCATCTGCAAGGCTCGGAGCTCTAGTTCCTTCAGGCTAAGCTCATGCGCAAGCTTCCTTTCTTCCATGGCTAGCCTTGCCTGTTCTCCTTCCCTGTCCATCCTAGCAAGTTCTAACCTCAATTGCCTCTCCTCCCTCCTGTCTTCAAATTCCTCTGCAGACAAACTCCCCCTGACGCACTACTGCCTGCCCTGGAACGTCTTCCTGGCAACACATTCTCGCTAACGTCAATGTGCAGTAGGTCCAGTTCTCCTGGGTTGTCTGCCTCCCTCTGCTCCTCGTACCCTCTTCCCCCCGGGTGGGCCATTACCCATGCCCTCAAAGCTTTCTGAAGCACCTCCTTCCTGGCGCCTCGCCTGACGGACCCCCCCCTCTCTAGACAGAATTCCTTGAGCTGTGTCACCGTATACCTTTCTAGGTTGGCCAACTCAAACTCCATCCTGCTAGGTGGGGCCCCAGACAATTTAGGGAAAGGGTTCTAGACTGTAGGTAGCAGGTCTAACGCAGGAACGTACACAATCAGGCAATCACAAAAGAATTCTTAGCGCTTGCATTACAATAGGTGTCCAATTGCGGCGCACACTGAGTCACTGTAGGGTGCTGCACAAACAACAGTCCTTTTCCCACCGCTGCCACCAATGTTGGAAACGGGGTTACCGAGTCCGGCACGGTAGCATGGCGCGAGGCGGGAAAGCACCCGAAGGCAATGTGTAAGGCAGTTGTGCAGCACACTCTTACTTTGACTCAGGAATGCGGACGCAATAACGTGACACCACACCAGGCTTGTGTATTTAAAAACAAGATCTTCTATATAAATCAGTGCAGCATCAGATGAGGCAGATTAATTCAGGTCAATATTTAAAATCATTGCATTACTCAACTGGTGCGTACTTTCATTAAAGCATCATAGCTCATCAACATTGTAGGCCCCTAAAAGGCCGCAGGAATCATCTCCTAAACGTAGCACCAATAATGATCACAGGGTGCAATAATAAAACATGGGCCTAAAACATGCAGTTCACCTCATGAATATTCAATTACTTATAAATGGCATTTCAAGTTACATTTCAAACAGGGCCTGCATTAATCTAGGCGCACCCACATTCAGTACAGTGGGCGTCGCAACTCCGGTACACCTGCAACATAAAACACTTCAACTCTTGGCGGTGTACACTTCAGCTCAATTCAATTAAGCACCTTCACACTAGGCAAAGACTTTGCAAGTATAAGCATATGCATCAGGCCTAGACAGTAATTAAAGCGGGCGTAACAATGAGGCTAGTGAATAGCTGTAGGGAACCCCTCAACATGTCCAATTCTCTGGGGCTTCCCTGTCAATGCGGACTTCTGTGTCCTCAGGGGTTGCTTAGGGGTTAAATCAGGCTAGGCCCACTCCTCTCCGGGGCCTCGCCTCGTGTAAATGGTTAATTGGCGTTTCCCTCTTCTCTTCACAGGTTAATGCTGGCCCCCGGCCCCCAGTGGCGTCTCTGTGGGCCCTAGGGGCCTCCTGGGCTCACCTGTGGTGGTGTCCGTTGGTCGCTCTTCGACGTGACTGACTGTCTCCCAGGCCGGCCCGTGTTCTGCAGGGCGGGCCCGGCCTGGGTTCCTCGGCCTTCCGGCCGGAATCGCGGGTCGTTGGGGGGCCGGTATCGCTCTCCTCCGGCCCCGTGATCAGATGGGGAGATTGCGGGGAGGGGAGCGGGAGCCGGCAGTCCTCTCCGGCCGGCTTCCCGTCTCCCTCTGCTGCTTCGGAGCTCTTCTCCGGCCTCCGTCGGCGCTGGGGGCGTGGCGGGAGCCGGCGCCCAATCGTTGCGCGGCCTTCCCGGGGGCACGGCCGATGACGCGGTCGGCGTCCCCGGTCTCCTGGCAACGGCGTCGGCGGGGCCTGGAGGCCTCGTTCTTCCCGCTAGGCCTCAGTTTCTTCACGCGGGCCCCTGGGCCGCGGCGGTGATCTTTTTGGGCAGCGACTTCGTCGGTGGGGCTCCCGGGCCCGGCGGTGACCTTTGGGGCTAATCTTTAGGCTTCGGTGAGGGCGCGGACGGCGCACCTCACCACCACGACCTCGGAGAGGCCTCGCTCGCCTCCAGAGTTCTCCACACGCGGCGGCGGCCGCGACGGCAGGTTCCAGCCACAAGGTCAGTGGCTTGGGGGGCAATTTCTCCTTCGTGGAGGTATAGTGCGGGGCGCGCTGGCAGCCGGTTGGCAGGGCTGACTGGAAAGGGTTTTTGGGGACAGCCCAGCAGCAGGCAGGATTAGGTAGGGGGTGAAGGTCTAGCGCTTCAGGGCACGGCGCTTTACCTGGTGATCCCCAGTTTGGCAGTTCAGGCTTCTGGCCTTGCTGGTCGGTCAGGCCTTACAAATTAAGGTTTCTTGCGGCTGTTCTTGATTGGTTGCTTCTTGGGGGTTTCTTCTTAGGAGGGGGGGAATGAGTTGGTGGTTCTGGGAGTGCTGGATGATACTTCCCAGCACGCTGAAGGTGGTTCCCTGGGTCCCCTCACGCTGGGCAAGGTCAGGGGGTGGTGGGCGTTCCTCAGCTAACTTTCTACAGCAGTGCCTAAGCCTTGTCAGCAGCAGTAGTGTAGGTCTCCCCCCTAGGCCCTACAGCCTGTACTCCGGCAGAGGTTCTCCCAGGATCAGTGGTGCCCCAACTGACTAAAGATTTCCCTCTAAACCTCTTATACCCCTAGGTCAGGTGACCCTCCTAAAGGCGGCAAAACATAACTCCTCCCACAGCCCGGAAGGTTCTGGAACCTTCCACCATGTCTGGCTATGTGGCCCAGAGGCGGGGACGGAATGGATACTGTATCCCTATGTCCCAGCCTGACCCTGGCTACTAGTGTGTATGTGTACAAGGCCCCTCTGCAGTAGCAGGGGCCTGTGGCAGCCATCTTGAGTGAGAGAGCACCTGCACCTCAGCACTGGTTAGCAGTGGTAAGGCGCCCGGAGACCTAAGTCCAGTAAAAATACGGTGGCAAAAATGAGGCGCAAAAGGGAAAAAAACAGGGAAAGACCACCCTAGGGCTGACAGGTCTAACACATTTCCTCTGGCAGGATTAGTGGGGAGAGACATGGCAGAACTCCCTCCCCTGGCAATCACCTGAGAAAGCCACCATTTCCCCTACCTGGGGGTACAGGTCGCCCACATGGCTGAAACCCAATACGCCCTTGTAGGAAAGTAGGATCTGCTTCTTATGGTTACCCCCACTTTTTGCTTGATGTTACACTGTTTTTGACTAGTCTGACTGGGATCCTGCTAATCAGGACCCCAGTCTATCTGCTTTCTCCCTAAAATGTTATGACATGTACAAAGGTACACTCCAGATTGGATACTGGGGTACCCTTATCAGTCCCTAGTATATGGTACACATGTACCCAGGGCATAGGTACCCCAGAGGCCTCCCATGGGCTGAAGCATGTATTATGCCACCCCTGAGAGGCCATTGCAGCCTGTGTAAGATGGCACATACACCACTTACGATAGATATAGGTTTACTATATCTATAGGTCACTACACTAAAAACCTATGTCACCCCTATAGCAGGCCTTGGCAATCCTGAAGGCAGGGTGCTGGGTTTTACGTGAGAGGGTGCCCCTGCATGAGCAGAGCCCCTTTACAGCCTTTGGAGACCATTCTCACGGCTTGTCTGTGACACAGCCAGGCATATAGGTAGAGGTGCATTATAACCTCGCAGTAAATGCTATCTCGAAAACGGCTGAAACAAAACATGTTGTGTTTGGTATCAAACACCTTGTAATCATACCTCCACACCAGTAACCGGTGTAGGAGGTATGATTCCACCCCTCAGTAGCAAGCTTCGTGGGTCCCTGGTCTTCCCGGTACCAGCCTTCTCGACCCGGACAAATGCAAAAACAACAGTTGATGGACAGAATGCAGAACAATGTCATACATTCACCCCAGTACAGAGATCTGGGCCTAAATCCATCGTTTTTTGCTCACCATGCCATTCCAGTTTGAACCCAGCCATATGCAAATCAGTCTTGACCCTGTGCCTCATGGGAACAGTCCAGCCCGAACTGCCAAGCCAGGTCCTCCCTGGACTGGAAACAAGCATCCTAGGACCGGTTTCGGGGTTTCACCCCTCTTCAGCCAGGATAGCTTGATTCCAGTGGCATGGAGAGCACGGGACCCACGTCTGGGCATACCCGTCCCACTCGGGGTGACAAATGCAAAAACAACAGTTGATGGACAGAATGCAGAACAATGTCATACATTCACCCCAGTACAGAGATCTGGGCCTAAATCCATCGTTTTTTTGCTCACCATGCCATTCCAGTTTGAACCCAGCCATATGCAAATCAGTCTTGACCCTGTGCCTCATGGGAACAGTCCAGCCCGAACTGCCAAGCCAGGTCCTCCCTGGACTGGAAACAAGCATCCTAGGACCGTTTCGGGTTTCACCCCTCTTCAGCCAGGATAGCTTGATTCCAGTGGCATGGAGAGCACGGGACCCACGTCTGGGCATACCCGTCCCACTCGGGGTGACAAATGCAAAAACAACAGTTGATGGACAGAATGCAGAACAATGTCATACATTCACCCCAGTACAGAGATCTGGGCCTAAATCCATCGTTTTTTTGCTCACCATGCCATTCCAGTTTGAACCCAGCCATATGCAAATCAGTCTTGACCCTGTGCCTCATGGGAACAGTCCAGCCCGAACTGCCAAGCCAGGTCCTCCCTGGACTGGAAACAAGCATCCTAGGACCGGTTTCGGGGTTTCACCCCTCTTCAGCCAGGATAGCTTGATTCCAGTGGCATGGAGAGCACGGGACCCACGTCTGGGCATACCCGTCCCACTCGGGGTGACAAATGCAAAAACAACAGTTGATGGACAGAATGCAGAACAATGTCATACATTCACCCCAGTACAGAGATCTGGGCCTAAATCCATCGTTTTTTTGCTCACCATGCCATTTTAGTTTGAACCCAGCCATATGCAAATCAGTCTTGACCCTGTGCCTCATGGGAACAGTCCAGCCCGAACTGCCAAGCCAGGTCCTCCCTGGACTGGAGACAAGCATCCTAGGACCGGTTTCGGGGTTTCACCCCTCTTCAGCCAGGATAGCTTGATTCCAGTGGCATGGAGAGCACGGGACCCACGTCTGGGCATACCCGTCCCACTCGGGGTGACAAATGCAAAAACAACAGTTGATGGACAGAATGCAGAACAATGTCATACATTCACCCCAGTACAGAGATCTGGGCCTAAATCCATCGTTTTTTGCTCACCATGCCATTCCAGTTTGAACCCAGCCATATGCAAATCAGTCTTGACCCTGTGCCTCATGGGAACAGTCCAGCCCGAACTGCCAAGCCAGGTCCTCCCTGGACTGGAAACAAGCATTCTAGGACCGGTTTTGGGGTTTCACCCTCTTCAGCCAGGATAGCTTGATTCCAGTGGCATGGAGAGCACGGGACCCACGTCTGGGCATACCCGTCCCACTCGGGGTGACAAATGCAAAAACAACAGTTGATGGACAGAATGCAGAACAATGTCATACATTCACCCCAGTACAGAGATCTGGGCCTAAATCCATCGTTTTTTTGCTCACCATGCCATTCCAGTTTGAACCCAGCCATATGCAAATCAGTCTTGACCCTGTGCCTCATGGGAACAGTCCAGCCCGAACTGCCAAGCCAGGTCCTCCCTGGACTGGAAACAAGCATCCTAGGACCGGTTTCGGGGTTTCACCCTCTTCAGCCAGGATAGCTTGATTCCAGTGGCATGGAGAGCACGGGACCCACGTCTGTGCATACCCGTCCCACTCGGGGTGACAAATGCAAAAACAACAGTTGATGGACAGAATGCAGAACAATGTCATACATTCACCCCAGTACAGAGATCTGGGCCTAAATCCATCGTTTTTTTGCTCACCATGCCATTCCAGTTTGAACCCAGCCATATGCAAATCAGTCTTGACCCTGTGCCTCATGGGAACAGTCCAGCCCGAACTGCCAAGCCAGGTCCTCCCTGGACTGGAAACAAGCATCCTAGGACCGGTTTCGGGTTTCACCCCTCTTCAGCCAGGATAGCTTGATTCCAGTGGCATGGAGAGCACGGGACCCACGTCTGGGCATACCCGTCCCACTCGGGGTGACAAATGCAAAAACAACAGTTGATGGACAGAATGCAGAACAATGTCATACATTCACCCCAGTACAGAGATCTGGGCCTAAATCCATCGTTTTTTGCTCACCATGGCATTCCAGTTTGAACCCAGCCATATGCAAATCAGTCTTGACCCTGTGCCTCATGGGAACAGTCCAGCCCGAACTGCCAAGCCAGGTCCTCCCTGGACTGGAAACAAGCATCCTAGGACCGTTTTCGGGGTTTCACCCCTCTTCAGCCAGGATAGCTTGATTCCAGTGGCATGGAGAGCACGGGACCCACGTCTGGGCATACCCGTCCCACTCGGGGTGACAAATGCAAAAACAACAGTTGATGGACAGAATGCAGAACAATGTCATACATTCACCCCAGTACAGAGATCTGGGCCTAAATCCATCGTTTTTTGCTCACCATGCCATTCCAGTTTGAACCCAGCCATATGCAAATCAGTCTTGACCCTGTGCCTCATGGGAACAGTCCAGCCCGAACTGCCAAGCCAGGTCCTCCCTGGACTGGAAAAAAGCATCCTAGGACCGGTTTCGGGGTTTCACCCCTCTTCAGCCAGGATAGCTTGATTCCAGTGTCATGGAGAGCACGGGACCCACGTCTGGGCATACCCGTCCCACTCGGGGTGACAAATGCAAAAACAACAGTTGATGGACAGCACAAAATGGATGCTGCCGACCAGAGACACATTTATGCCCTCATGATGCTGAGCCAAGCTTGAGCAGAGGAAGGCAGGACAATAGGCATCCTGTCACAGGGAGGTGTGACCACCTCCCAGGCAGGCTTTAGTGTATTAGAGCTGGGTGGGGGCACTGCCAAAGTGCCTGAAAGTCTGTACGAGAGGCACACTCGGTGTCCCTGTGCATATTCCAGCTCAAACCAGTTCTGGGAGCCGTTGGCTCCTGATCTGGCGCGAAACTGGACAAAGGAAATGGGTGCAACCATCCCCCTGTCCTGACCCTCCCCTGGGAGGGTCCCCTGTCCTGACCCTCCCCTGGGAGGGTCCCCCGTCCTGACCCTCCTTTGGGAGGGTCCCCTGAATCTGTCCAACCCTCTCCCTTGGGTACAAAAGGGCTTACCTGGTTGATTCGACATGGACAAGATTCTGAACAAGAAACCACTGACCTTCGACCTTCTGGACACTCTGGACTTCGACTGGGCCCCACTTTGTCTCCCTCTCTGGCCAAAGCATTGTCTGTGCCCACGCACCAGACAGGCTCCATGCAGGACCTGAGGAGCATCAAGGATAACTGAAGTATCTCCCTTGGGGTGAAGGAGTCACTCTCCTGCGTTTGCAGGCACCGTAACGCAACTGACTGGTCTGCTGATCCTGAGCTACTTCAGACTCCAGAGGTTCCAGCAACACAGGAGGTGGGTTCCTACATTCCTTGAGGTTGAGCAGCACTCTCACCAAGTTTGAGGCCAGTATCCCTTGTGGGAACTGCATAACCCGAACCCCTGTGCACCACATACTTTTGCAATTGCATATGCTTGTTGGTCTTCCCCAACTTTCTGCATTGGCCTGTCGATAGCCCCAACCTCTATGCACATTTTGTAAAAATGACTCCGGCCTCTTCACACTCTGTACCCTGCAAGCTGTGTCTTTGTGAAAACTGCTAGAGGTCCCCTCGTGACTCCTGTGCCTTCGGCCTGTGGGTCCACTTGAGTCACAACACTGATTTTCTTGGGCTCACCTGGTTGCTCAAGGCCTGCCCTGACTCCCTTGCTTTGGTGAGTCCTCTGGTCCTTGCTGGGCCAGACCATAACCTTCTATGACCTTCTTCATGGGTTGCCGCTGCCAAGGCTTGTTGGTGCTCCCGCTGGACACCAACCCCTCAGCACTCAACATCCTTTGTGGGACAGCTCGTCTCTGGCTCCTGGTTGTCCCCGACATCTCCTGGTTCTTGCAGCTGTGGAGTCAAGGACTCCTTCTTCACACCTGAAGCACCCGACATCGGTGGGCATTCGTCTACCGAGCGCCTGGTCACTCCTAAGTGATCAAGACTATGTCCTCTCTGCTTTCAGGTTTCTTCCATCAAGAATCCACCTGCGGATTCCACTGGACACTTTTCTTCTTTCCAGCAGTGACATTTCTTTGAAGACTCCTATTGAGAACGACAGCGGTTTCCGATGCCACTTCAGACCTATGCACCCGGCTTCCCAGGGATAGGTAACTCTGGAACTTCAGTATCCACGGGTGGGGTGGCTCTCCAACCTTCTATGTTCCAAAGGGTTTCCTCATAATCCACTGGGAAGGGTCCTTAACCTTTAAAACTGCAACCGCGACTCTCACATTGAATAGTACTTAGCACGCAGTCGTGTTCTCACACTGCACCCGTCCTCCGTGGGGTCCCTGCTTACTCACCTTGGGTGGTTCCTTGGGGTCCCAGCGATTTTACATCCTCTAGACTCTGTCTTGACTCGAGTTGTGGTTCTTATACCACTATTTTAGTATATGGTTTGTTCTCCCCCGGGAGCCCACTGTCTATTAGTGCTACTTACAATTGTTTCTGTGCTATAGTATTGTGTGATTTGTGTTTATGTGCGTGTAGCAGATACTGTGAGGTATTTAAGGTGTTATATTAATAAATATATATTCTTATAACTACTGTGTGGTGCTCCTTTCATTTAACCAATACAATAAGATTGCATTCTGGTAAAACAAGCTGCTTAACATTCCTTCAAGACTAAGCCTGAAGCCTGCTCTCCACAGCTACCACTTGGATAGCTTTCTAAGGTTATCTTTGACCTTTTAAATCACCATAAGGGTTGTTTGGACTGGTGCAAGGTGCCCACTTTAATTAGTGGACAGCATATACCAGGCCAACTTCTCACATTGGTGGCAGCGGTGGGATTCGAACCCATGCCTCCGGAGAGACTACTTCTCACAGCCCTGAACATGGGAAAAACCCTCAAAGGGTTAAAGGCATCAACACTCTTCTGGAACCGCCTACCGTTGTCAGTCATGGGACGGGTAGCGTTGGCGAAAGTGGTGCTATTCCCCGCTGCCTATATACATTGCAAAACTCACTCTGTTGCGTCCCTAATGACACCTTCACTACCATGAACAGTCTCCTGGTCTCACTCGTTTGGGCTGGTAAATGCAGCAGAGTAAAACTTGATCTCCTAAAAATAGACATGGATCAGGGCAGACTGGGGCTCCCGGATTTGCGCCTCTACTATATTGCAGGACTTCTCCAATACGCGGCGCAATGGTGTGCGGATGGCCCAAATACTGAAAAAAGATTGCTTGCAGGCTGGTGCCCAGAGGCAGACTTGCGTAAGTACCTTATGATAAGCTTGAGGACTCCTCGAGTCTGCCCATTTGCGATCAAACAGGTTGCATGGCCCTGGGAACGAGCGGTCACCGTAGTATTACTGAAAGCCCAGGCTTTCATCAAATACAATCAATAGTGGACTTCTCTGGGTGGTATGAAGGTGGCTGCACTTCTGCAGGGCATCTCTATTTAAATGATACCTTCATCTCCTTCGAGGCTGCGAAAGAAGCTTATCGGGTTCCAGAAGGCCACTTCCTGCAATATGCTAAGGTAACACGTACAGTCAGCGAAATTTGGGTTATATTTCCAAGTGAGCCGGAAGAATCTAGCACATTGTGCATGATCATAGACCCAGGCTCCTTTAAGGGACTAATATCCTGGCTATACAAAGCCCTGAAAACTGATCGCAGAGCCGACCTGGCAAAGAACCAGGACAGATGGGCGAAGGATTTGCCCATGCCGCTAACAGAGGGGGAATGGAAAAGAGCATTTGCGCTGGTCCAAGAAGTATCTAGCAATGCATGATTTAAGCTCACTCAATTCAAATACCTCCACCGCACACACCTGACCCCCCTACACCTTTCGAGAATTGACCTGTCGCATGCACTGAACTGCCCCAGATGCGGCACCTCCCCTGCCCACTTTGTACATATAAACTGGGATTTCCCCCTACTTCGTACATATTGGAGCACAGTCCTAGACATGTTGCAGAAAGCTACAAAGTTTCCAGTTGAGACAACAATAAAGCACTGTTTGTTGGGCGTACTGCCGACCCCCAAGGCCACAACCTGTGTGCCGCATAAATTCACCATGCTGGGGCTGGTACTGGCAGAGCGCTGCATAGCCATTCACTTGAAGCAGGCCACAGCACCTCTTCCGGAGAAGTGGAGGGCAGACCTACGTGAATGGGGCATTGCGGAGGAACGTTGCTTACATACCATCTGCACAGATGAGAACGCAGACAGAGACCTAGAAACTTGGGGAATCATGCTGGGGAGGACACAGATGCCAGATCATCCTGGTGGGAGGGACCCTGACCTTTCTCAGAGCGGGACCTGCACTCACAGTGGAACTCACTGGCAGGCACCCCCCCCGCTGTACAGAGACTACAGCATCTGACCTCATCTCCCATTAAATTAATCTATATCGGCTCATGACTGAGACATCAGTATAAGTCACTAACCAGGCTGCATATTATTGCATTTGCTGCCTCTCTGACTAAATATGACCTCCCCCCAGCCGACTCATCAAGCCACCCACTACATCTCCCCCCACTAACCCTGAGGAACCTCCGAACAGGATAGAGATAGGGGGACAAAGTGGCACTCAGAAGCCTCTCTCTAAATTCAACAAGTGCCACAATACTCTAATGCTGGGATGTGCCATATCCGCCAGATGCTGTCAGTTGTATTATATTGTTTAGGTTAACTTAAGGGGCAAAAAATAAAGTGACAAGAGGGAAGAAAATGTAAATAGAATAGTCCACAAAATTAAAAAGACAAAATAACCTGAGTAGCCATGGAACGGCAGACGGCCTTGCTTAGCAAAGATACAGGCGAGGCCCATCTCTATAATATGTGGAGGTAGGTTGGACAATTTTGAGATGAGCTCACCCCCACGGGCATGTCAGATATGCTGTATCACTGCGGGGGCAGGGTACATCAGTGGTCTGGGTACATGATATACCTAACCTTGCCAAATTATAATTGTAATAGTCGTGAATGCGTTGCTCAAGCAGGGCGAATGTATAGTAACTTGTATCTTGAAAGAGTATGTACAGTGATTCTATTTTCTAATTGCGAATAAAAATAAAATAATTTAAAAAAGTACGATAAGACAAATACTACCTCAGCCTGTTCCATGAGAAAACACGAGGCCTTGCACATTAAGTGCAAGTGGCACTGATTAATGAATGTAGCAAATTTTGTGGGATCTCGTGTAAACAGTTCAGGAGGTGCAAATCGGATAGAAGGAGGAGTAGTAATGTGAATAACTGGAGTGCCTGTCCCAGAAGAAGAGGCCATGGAAAACAGGTTTCCAACAGCCCCCTGACTTGCCCCAGTAGCTGAATCAGGGATACTACTCTGCTGCATAGTGTCTACTCTAAAAGTAAGGGCTTGAGTTTCCTTCTGTACGTTCCCTATCATGTGAGCTAAGTCTGCGAGAGTAATGTGGTGTTTTTCCACATCACTCAGGTGGAAATTAGATGTGGGCTTCGCATTCTGTCAGTTCTCACCTGTATTTCCGCAGGAGCGTTAGGAAGAGAGTGAGGCAAGGTCCCAACATCCCCCTACCACCAAGACTGCGCAACTATATCAAAGCTAGTCGAGGTGAAATGGGGAAGAGGGGAAGGGAAGAGAAAAAACACAGGTCCCATGGAGTTAGCGCAGGGAGGTGTGTTTTGCCCAGACGGTCTCTATATGTCTCCTGCATACAAAGAAGAGGAGAGGGACATCAGTGTATGTGCTGAGCCCTTCAGGGGTTACACAACAGAGCTAATTCAACTATATATATAATTCACTGAAAAAACCATAGGTTTTAGGGACAGTTATAGTTAGTTGGACATTTCACTCGTACAAAACCATAGAAATTCCCCCGTTATAGTTAGTTCAGCTAACTATAACTCGCGCCCGCAATGCACTGCTGATGACGTCACATATTACATCACTCATGATATGGTCAGTGACATCACTGATGACATCACTGATGACATCTCAAATGAAATCACTGATGACATCATCCAGTGACTGTGTGTTTCTGTAAAGTTTAAATATGTTTAATATATATAGGGAAAGGCGTATTGAAGAATGAGTGGGTGTTTAAGTGTCTGAATGGATGATTTAGTACGTGCGTGACTGACTCTACAAGTGAGTGATTAAAAGTATCTTACTGAATGCATGGGTTAGTGACTAAACTGTGTGAATGTCTGTATCCGTCTGTTTGTTGGTGTGTAAGTGGATGCATGGATTTGCGAATAGCTACATGAGTGTCTATATGGGTTATTGATTGGTTCTCTGAGTATCTGTATGGCTGCCTGAGTGTTTGTGTGGGTGGGGTGTGTGTGACTCTGTACATAGATGTGTGAGTGGGTGATTCACTGGGTGCATGATTTCAAGAGTGCATCTGTGATGGACTGCTTGGGTGGGTGAGTGTGTGTATGGGTGTGTTAGTGAGTGAATGTATATCTCAGTGGTACATGTGCGAGTAACTACATATGTAAAAGGCAGTATATATGTGTGTTAGAGTATTTAAATGGCTATAAGTGAGAGTGTGTGATTGTGAGAGTGGCTGTATGGATGCGTGTGTGCTTGTATCAGTTATTGTATAAGAGCGTAAGAATGTGCTAGTATTTGTATGAGTAAGTGAGCTGGTGTGTGTATAACTGTATAGGTGAGTAAATGGGTGTGTGATTAATTTTTTGCATGACTGACTAGGTGTGTGAGTACCTCTATGGATGAGTGGTGGTGTGTGAGTGTTTATATAGGTGTATGAGTGCGTATGATAGTCCTGTACTGAGTGACTGTAAGTATGAGTGACTGTACAGGTGAGTGAGTAGATGTGTGTGTGTAGACCTAAGAATCAGTGAGTGGGTATGTAATTATTGGTATTGGAGTGTGTATGGTTTTAAGAATGGCAGTCTGTAATTTAGAGTGGGTGTATCAAAAGCTATATTAGGGTGTGAGAAGATGCATGAAATTATCACATGGATGATGTCATCAGTGATGTCATTTGAGATGTCATCAGTGATGTCATCAGTGATGTCACTGACCATGTCATGAGTGATGTAATATGTGACGTCATCAGCAGTGCATTGCGGGGGCGCGAGTTATAGTTAGCTGAACTAACTATAACGGGGGAATTTCTATGGTTTTGTACGAGTGAAATGTCCAACTAACTATAACAGTCCCTAAAACCTATGGTTTTTTCAGTGAATTTCAAAGGTTTTTTAAATGCTAATTTCTAACTATAACGTGTCTGAAACCTATGGTTTTTTCAGTGAATTTCAAAGGTTTTTTAAATGCTAATTTCTAACTATAACGTGCCTGAAACCTATGATTTTTTAAGTGAATTTCAAAGGTTTTTAAATGCTAGTTTCTAACTATGCCTACAGAGGTAGGACATGTGAAGAAAGAAGAAAAAACGCGCAGAAAGAAGCAAAAGAAATGCAGAAAGAAGCAACAGAAGTCCACAAAGACGAAGAAAAGTGCAGGAAGAAGCAAAAGATGTGCAGAAAGAACCAACAGAGGAGCAGAAAGAGGCCATGTTGCAAAATCATCCTGTGCCCACAACTTTTTCAGACGGGTACTGGTGGTAACTGACTCTGACTAACAAGAGTCAGTGCTATGCTAAAAGACACTTAGAATACAGTGAAAACACCTACATACACTAGGGAACACTATGCGTTGGGGTACCCCTGTGATTAGCATGACCTCCTCTGTAAGTCCCTAGTACATAATAGGGCAGGGGGATTAAAACTACCTCTTAAAACGCGTGTGCAAACGCGCCCCGTGGCGCGTTTTAAGTTGCGGGATTAAGTCCCCTTGAATCCTGAGGGTCCCTGGGGCCCAACTAGCCCCCCAGGTACCTACAGTTAGGACCACAGAGCTGAGTTGCAGAGAGGCGTTCCGAGGCACGCACCTTTTTTCACCTCTCTGCAACGCAACTCTGTTGTGCTTACTGAAGGTACCTGGTGGGCTAGTTGGCCCCAGGGTCCCTCAGGATTCAGGGGGCGTGTTTGCGCACATGTCACCTGAGGCCCGCCCCCTCCCTTCACCACTGTGCAAACGCGCCCCGTGGCGCGTTTTAAGTTCGGGGATTAGGTCACCTTGAATCCTGAGGGTCCCTGGGGCCCAACTAGCCCACCAAGTACTTCCAGTAAGCACCACAGGCCTGCGTTGCAACGCCTGTAACAAATTGTGTAGTTGTGTTTAGGTAGTGAAGGGGGTCGTGCTGGGGGTAGTGTTTAAGGGTTTAGGGTAGTGCAGTGGTATTTGTGTAGTGTAGGGGGTCATGCTGGGGGTAGATTTAGGGTTTAGGGTAGTGCAGTGGTGTTTGGATAGTGTAGGGAGTCGTGCTGGGGGAGTGTTTTTGGGTTTAGGGTATTACAGTGGTGTTTGGGTAGTGTAGGGGGTTGTGCTGGGGGTAGTGTTTTAGGGTTTAGGGTAGTGCAGTGGTGTTTGGGTAGTGTAGGGGGTCATGCTGGGGGTAGTGGTTTAGGGTTTAGGGTAGTGCAGTGGTGTTTGGGTAGTGTAGGGGGTACTGCTGGGGGTAGTGTTTTAGGGTTTAGGGTAGTGCAATGGTGTTTGGGTAGTGTAGGGGGTACTGCTGGGGGTAGTGTTTTAGGGTTTAGGGTAGTGCAGTGGTGTTTGGGTAGTGTAGGGGTTCGTGCTGGGGGTATTGTTTTAGGGTTTAGGGTAGTGCAGTGGTGTTTGTGTAGTGTAGGGGGTAGTGTTTTAGGATAGTGCAGTGGTGTTTGTGTAGTGTAGGGGGTCGTGCTGGGGGTAGTGTTTTAGGGTTTAGGGTAGTGCAGTGGTCTTTGTGTAGTGTAGGAGGTCGTGTTTTAGGGTTTAGGGTAGTGCAGTGGTGTTCGGGCAGTGTAGGGGGTCGTGCTGGGGGTGGTGTTTCAGGGTTTAGGGCAGTGCAGTGGTGTTCGGGCAGTGTAGGGGGTCTTGCTGGGGGTGGTGTTTCAGGGTTTAGGGCAGTGCAGTGGTGTTTGGGTCGTGCAGGGGGTCATGCTGGGGGAGTGTTTTAGGGTTTAGGGCAGTGCAGTGGTGTTTGGGTAGTGTAGGGGGTCATGCTGGGGGAGTGTTTTAGGGTTTAGGGCAGTGCAGTGGTGTTCGGGCAGTGCAGGGGGTCGTGCTGGGGGAGTGTTTGAGGGTTTAGGGCAGTGCAGTTGTGTTCGGGTAGTGTAGGGGGTCGTGCTGGGGGAGTATTTTAGGGTTTAGGGTAGTGCAGTGGTGTTTGGGTAGTGTAGGGGGTCGTGCTGGGGGTTGTGTTTCAGGGTTTAGGGCAGTGCAGTGGTGTTCGGGCAGTGTAGGGGGTCGTGCTGGGGGTGGTGTTTCAGGGTTTAGGGCAGTGGAGTGGTGTTCGGGCAGTGTAGGGGGTCGTGCTGGGGGGAGTGTTTTAGGGTTTAGGGCAGTGCAGTGGTGTTCGGGTAGTGTAGGGGGTCGTGCTGGGGGGAGTGTTTGAGGGTTTAGGGCAGTGCAGTTGTGTTCGGGTAGTGTAGGGGGTCGTGCTGGGGGGAGTATTTTAGGGTTTAGGGTAGTGCAGTGGTGTTTGGGTAGTGTAGGGGGTCGTGCTGGGGTTGTGTTTCAGGGTTTAGGGCAGTGCAGTGGTGTTCGGGCAGTGTAGGGGGTCGTGCTGGGGCTGGTGTTTCAGGGTTTAGGGCAGTGCAGTGGTGTTCGGGCAGTGTAGGGGGTCATGCACGGGGTGGTGTTTCAGGGTTTAGGGCAGTGCAGTGGTGTTCGGGCAGTGTAGGGGGTCGTGCTGGGGCTGGTGTTTCAGGGTTTATGGCAGTGCAGTGGTGTTCGGGCAGTGTAGGGGGTCTTGCTGGGGGTGGTGTTTCAGGGTTTAGGGCAGTGGTGTTCGTGCAGTGTAGGGGGTCTTGCTGGGGGTGATGTTTCAGGGTTTAGGGCAGTGCAGTGGTGTTCGGGCAGTGTAGGGGGTCTTGCTGGGGGTAGTTTTTCAGGGTTTAGGGCAGTGCAATGGTGTTCGTGCAGTGTAGGGGGTCGTGCTGGGGATGGTGTTTCATGGTTTAGGGCAGTGCAGTAGTGTTCAGGCAGTGTAGGGGGTCGTGCTGGGGCTGGTGTTTCAGGGTTTAGGGCAGTGCAGGCAGTGGTGCTCGGGCAGTGTAGGGGGTCGTGCTGGGGGTGGTGTTTCTGGGTTTAGGGTAGTGCAGTTGTGTTCGGGCAGTGTAGGGGTTCGTGCTGGGGCTGGTGTTTCAGGGTTTAGGGCAGTGCAGTGGTGTTCGGGCAGTGTAGGGGGTCATGCTGGGGCTGGTGTTTCAGTGTTTTGGGCAGAGCAGTGGTGTTCGGGCAGTGTAGGGGGTCGTGCTGGGGGTGGTGTTTCAGGGTTTAGGGCAGTGCAGTGGTGTTCGAGTAGTGTAGGGGGTCGTGCTGGGGGTGGTGTTTCAGGGTTTAGGGCAGTGGTGTTCGGGCAGTGTAGGGGGTCTTGCTGGGGGTGATGTTTCAGGGTTTAGGGCAGTGCAGTGGTGTTCGGGCAGTGTAGGGGGTCTTGCTGGGGGCAGTGTTTCAGGGTTTAGGGCAGAGCAATGGTGTTCAGGCAGTGTAGGGGGTTGTGTTGGAGGTGGTGTTTCAGGCTTTAGGGCAGTGCAGTGGTATTCGGGCAGTGTAGGGGGTCTTGCTGGGGGTGGTGTTTCAGGGTTTAGGGCAGTGGTGTTCAGGCAGTGTAGGGGGTCGTGCTGGGGGTGGTGTTTCAGGGTTTAGGGCAGTGCAATGGTGTTCGGGCAGTGTAGGGGGTCGTGCAGGTGCTGGTGTTTCAGGGTTTAGGGCAGTGCAGTGGTGTTCGGGCAGTTTAGGGGGTCGTGCTGGGGGTGGTGTTTCAGGGTTTAGGGCAGTGCAATGGTGTTTGGGCAGTGTAGGGGGTCGTGCTGGGGGTGGTGTTTCTGGGTTTAGGGCAGTGTAGTGGTGTACGGGCAGTGTAGGGGGTCGTGCAGGGGGTGGTGAGTCAGGGTTTAGGGCAGTGCAGTGGTGTTCGGGCAGTGTAGGGGGTCATGCTGGGGGTAGAGTTTTGGGCTTTAGGGCAGTGCAGTGGTGTTCGGGCAGTATAGGGGGTCATGCAGGGGGTGGTGTTTCAGGGTTTAGGGCAGTGCAGTGGTGCTCGGGCAGTGTAGGGGTCGTGCTGGGGGTGGTGTTTCAGGGTTTAGGGCAGTGCAGTGGTGTTCGGGCAGTGTAGGGTGTCGTGCTGGGGGTGGTGTTTCAGGGTTTTGGGCAGTGCAGTGGTGTTCGGGCAGTGTAGGTGGTCTTGCTGGGGCTGGTGTTTCCGGGTTTAGTGCAGTGGTGTTCGGGCAGTGTAGGGGGTCTTGCTGGGGGTGGTGTTTCAGTGTTTAGGGCAGTGCAATGGTTTTCGCGCAGTGTAGGGGGTTTTGCTGGGGCTGATGTTTCAGCGTTTAGGGCAGCGCATTGGTGTTCGGGCAGTGTAGGGGGTCTTGCTGGGGGTGGTGTTTCAGGGTTTAGGGCAGTGCAGTGGTGTTCGGGGAGTGTAGGGGGTCTTGCTGGGGCTGGTGTTTCAGGGTTTAGGGTAGTGCAGTGGTGTTCGGGCAGTGTAGGGGGTCGTGCTGGGGCTGGTGTTTGAGGGTTTAGGGCAGTGCAGTGGTGTTCGGGCAGTGTAGGGGGTTGTGCTGGGGCTGGTGTTTCAGGGTTTACGGCAGTGCAGTGGTTTTCAGGCAGTGTAGGCGGTCGTGCTGGGGGTGGTGTTTCAGGGTTTAAGGCAGTGCAGTGGTGTTCGGGCAGTGTAGGGGGTCGTGCTGGGTGTAGTGTTTCAGGGTTTAGGGCAGTGCAGTGGTGTTCGGGCAGTGTAGGGGGTCGTGCTGGGGCTGGTGTTTCAGGGTTTTGGGCAGAGCAGTTGTGTTCGGGCAGTGTAGGGGGTCGTGCTGGGGGTGGTGTTTTAGGGTTTAGGGCACTGCAGTGTTGTTCGGGCAGTGTAGGGGGTCTTGCTGGGGGTGGTGTTTCAGGGTTTAGGGCAGTGGTGTTCGGGCAGTGTAGGGGGTCTTGCTGGGGGTGATGTTTCAGGGTTTAGGGCAGTGCAGTGGTGTTCGGGCAGTGTAGGGGTCTTGTTGGGGGTAGTGTTTCAGGGTTTAGGGCAGTGCAGTGGTGTTCGGGCAGTGTAGGGGGTCGTGCTGGGGCTGGTGTTTCAGGGTTTAGGGCAGTGCAGTGGTGTTCGGGCAGTGTAGGGGGTCATGCACGGGGTGGTGTTTCAGGGTTTAGGGCAGTGCAGTGGTGTTCGGGCAGTGTAGGGGGTCGTGCTGGGGCTGGTGTTTCAGGGTTTAGGGCAGTGCAGTGGTGTTCGGGCAGTGTAGGGGGTCTTGCTGGGGGTGGTGTTTCAGGGTTTAGGGCAGTGGTGTTCGGGCAGTGTAGGGGGTCTTGCTGGGGGTGATGTTTCAGGGTTTAGGGCAGTGCAGTGGTGTTCGGGCAGTGTAGGGGGTCTTGCTGGGGGTAGTTTTTCAGGGTTTAGGGCAGTGCAATGGTGTTCATGAAGTGTAGGGGGTCGTGCTGGGGATGGTGTTTCATGGTTTAGGGCAGTGCAGTAGTGTTCAGGCAGTGTAGGGGGTCGTGCTGGGGCTGGTGTTTCAGGGTTTAGGGCAGTGCAGGCAGTGGTGCTCGGGCAGTGTAGGGGGTCGTTCCGGGGGTGGTGTTTCTGGGTTTAGGGTAGTGCAGTTGTGTTCGGGCAGTGTAGGGGTTCGTGCTGGGGCTGGTGTTTCAGGGTTTAGGGCAGTGCAGTGGTGTTCGGGCAGTGTAGGGGGTCATGCTGGGGCTGGTGTTTCAGTGTTTTGGGCAGAGCAGTGGTGTTCGGGCAGTGTAGGGGGTCGTGCTGGGGGTGGTGTTTCAGGGTTTAGGGCAGTGCAGTGGTGTTCGAGTAGTGTAGGGGTCGTGCTGGGGGTGGTGGTTCAGGGTTTAGGGCAGTGGTGTTCGGGCAGTGTAGGGGGTCTTGCTGGGGGTGATGTTTCAGGGTTTAGGGCAGTGCAGTGGTGTTCGGGCAGTGTAGGGGGTCTTGCTGGGGGCAGTGTTTCAGGGTTTAGGGCAGAGCAATGGTGTTCAGGCAGTGTAGGGGGTTGTGTTGGAGGTGGTGTTTCAGGCTTTAGGGCAGTGCAGTGGTATTCGGGCAGTGTAGGGGGTCTTGCTGGGGGTGGTGTTTCAGGGTTTAGGGCAGTGGTGTTCAGGCAGTGTAGGGGGTCGTGCTGGGGGTGGTGTTTCAGGGTTTAGGGCAGTGCAATGGTGTTCGGGCAGTGTAGGGGGTCGTGCAGGTGCTGGTGTTTCAGGGTTTAGGGCAGTGCAGTGGTGTTCGGGCAGTTTAGGGGGTCGTGCTGGGGGTGGTGTTTCAGGGTTTAGGGCAGTGCAATGGTGTTTGGGCAGTGTAGGGGGTCGTGCTGGGGGTGGTGTTTCTGGGTTTAGGGCAGTGTAGTGGTGTACGGGCAGTGTAGGGGGTCGTGCAGGGGGGTGGTGAGTCAGGGTTTAGGGCAGTGCAGTGGTGTTCGGGCAGTGTAGGGGGTCATGCTGGGGGTAGAGTTTTGGGCTTTAGGGCAGTGCAGTGGTGTTCGGGCAGTATAGGGGGTCATGCAGGGGGTGGTGTTTCAGGGTTTAGGGCAGTGCAGTGGTGCTCGGGCAGTGTAGGGGTCGTGCTGGGGGTGGTGTTTCAGGGTTTAGGGCAGTGCAGTGGTGTTCGGGCAGTGTAGGGTGTCGTGCTGGGGGTGGTGTTTCAGGGTTTTGGGCAGTGCAGTGGTGTTCGGGCAGTGTAGGTGGTCTTGCTGGGGCTGGTGTTTCCGGGTTTAGTGCAGTGGTGTTCGGGCAGTGTAGGGGGTCTTGCTGGGGGTGGTGTTTCAGTGTTTAGGGCAGTGCAATGGTTTTCGCGCAGTGTAGGGGGTTTTGCTGGGGCTGATGTTTCAGCGTTTAGGGCAGCGCATTGGTGTTCGGGCAGTGTAGGGGGTCTTGCTGGGGGTGGTGTTTCAGGGTTTAGGGCAGTGCAGTGGTGTTCGGGGAGTGTAGGGGGTCTTGCTGGGGCTGGTGTTTCAGGGTTTAGGGTAGTGCAGTGGTGTTCGGGCAGTGTAGGGGGTCGTGCTGGGGCTGGTGTTTGAGGGTTTAGGGCAGTGCAGTGGTGTTCGGGCAGTGTAGGGGGTCGTGCTGGGGCTGGTGTTTCAGGATTTACGGCAGTGCAGTGGTTTTCAGGCAGTGTAGGCGGTCGTGCTGGGGGTGGTGTTTCAGGGTTTAGGGCAGTGCAGTGGTGTTCGGGCAGTGTAGGGGGTCGTGCTGGGGGTGGTGTTTCAGGGTTTAGGGCAGTGCAGTGGTGTTCGGGCAGTGTAGGGGGTCGTGCTGGGGCTGGTGTTTCAGGGTGTTGGGCAGAGCAGTGGTGTTCGGGCAGTGTAGGGGGTCGTGCTGGGGGTGGTGTTTTAGGGTTTAGGGCACTGCAGTGTTGTTCGGGCAGTGTAGGGGGTCTTGCTGGGGGTGGTGTTTCAGGGTTTAGGGCAGTGGTGTTCGGGCAGTGTAGGGGGTCTTGCTGGGGGTGATGTTTCAGGGTTTAGGGCAGTGCAGTGGTGTTCGGGCAGTGTAGGGGGTCTTGTTGGGGGTAGTGTTTCAGGGTTTAGGGCAGTGCAGTAGTGTTTGTGCAGTGTAGGGGGTCATGCTGGGGGCGGTGTTTCAGGGTTTAGGGCAGTGCAGTAGTGTTCGGGTAGTGTAGGGGGTTGTGCAGGGGTGGTGTTTCAGGGTTTAGGGCAGTGCAATGGTGTTCGGGCAGTGTAGGGGGTCGTGCTGGGGGTGGTGTTTCAGGGTTTAGGGCAGTGCAGTGGTGTTCGGGCAGTGTAGTGGGTCATGCAGGGGGTGGTGTTTCAGGGTTTAGGGCAGTGCAGTTGTGTTCGGGCAATGTAGGGGGTCGTGCTGGGGCTGGTGTTTCAGGGTTTAGGGCAGTGCAGTGGTGTTCGGGCAGTGTAGGGGGTCTTGCTGGGGGTGGTGTTTCAGGGTTTAGGGCAGTGGTGTTCGGGCAGTGTAGGGGGTCTTGCTGGGGGTGATGTTTCAGGGTTTAGGGCAGTGCAGTGGTGTTCGGGCAGTGTAGGGGGTCTTGCTGGGGGTAGTGTTTCAGGGTTTAGGGCAGTGCAGGGGTGTTTGTGCAGTGTAGGGGGTCGTGCTGGGGATGGTGTTTCAGGGTTTAGGCCAGTGCAGTAGTGTTCGGGCAGAGTAGGGGGTCGTGCAGTGGGAATGGTGTTTCAGGGTTTAGGGCAGTGCAGTGGTGTTCGGGCAGTGTAGTGGGTCATGCAGGGGGTGGTGTTTCAGGGTTTAGGGCAGTGCAGTGGTGTTCGGGCAATGTAGGGGGTCGTGCTGGGGCTGGTGTTTCAGGGTTTAGGGCAGTGCAGTGGTGTTCGGGCAGTGTAGGGGGTCTTGCTGGGGGTGGTGTTTCAGGGTTTAGGGCAGTGGTGTTCGGGCAGTGTAGAGGTCTTGCTGGGGGTGATGTTTCAGGGTTTAAGGCAGTGCAGTGGTGTTCGGGCAGTGAAGGGTGTCGTGCTGGGGGTGGTGTTTCAGGGTTTAGGGCAGTGCAGTGGTGTTCGGGCAGTGTAGGGGGTCGTGCACGGGGTGGTGTTTCAGGGTTTAGGGCAGTGCAGTGGTGTTCGGGCAGTGTGGGGGTTGTGCTGGGGCTGGTGTTTCAGGGTTTAGGGCAGTGCAATGGTGTTCTGGCAGTGTAGGGGGTCGTGCTGGGGCTAGTGTTTCACGGTTTAGGGCAGTGCAGTGGTGTTCGGGCAGTGTAGGGGTCATGCTGGGGCTGGTGTTTCAGGGTTTAGGGCAGTGCAGTGGTGTTCGTGCAGTGTAGGTGGTCGTGCTGGGGCTGGTGTTTCAGGGTTTAGGGCAGTGCAGTGGTGTTCGGGCAGTGTAGGGGGTCATGCTGGGGCTGGTGTTTCAGGGTTTAGGGCAGTGCAGTGGTGCTCAGGCAGTGTAGGGGGTCATGCTGGGGGTGGTGTTTTAGGATTTAGGGCAGTGCAGTGGTGTTCGGGCAGTGTAGGGGGTCTTGGTGGGGGTAGTTTTTCAGGGTTTAGGGCAGTGCAGTGGTGTTCGTGCAGTGTAGGGGGTCGTGCTGGGGATGGTGTTTCATGGTTTAGGCAGTGCAGTAGTGTTCAGGCAGTGTAGGGGGTCGTGCTGGGGCTGGTGTTTCAGGGTTTAGGGCAGTGGTGTTCGGGCAGTGTAGGGGGTCTTGCTGGGGGTGATGTTTCAGGGTTTAGGGCAGTGCAGTGGTGTTCGGGCAGTGTAGGGGGTCTTGCTGGGGGCAGTGTTTCAGGGTTTAGGGCAGAGCAATGGTGTTCAGGCAGTGTAGGGGGTTGTGTTGGAGGTGGTGTTTCAGGCTTTAGGGCAGTGCAGTGGTATTCGGGCAGTGTAGGGGGTCTTGCTGGGGGTGGTGTTTCAGGGTTTAGGGCAGTGGTGTTCAGGCAGTGTAGGGGGTCATGCTGGGGGTGGTGTTTCAGGGTTTAGGGCAGTGCAGTGGTGTTCGGGCAGTGTAGGGGGTCGTGCAGGGGCTGGTGTTTCAGGGTTTAGGGCAGTGCAGTGGTGTTCGGGCAGTGTAGGGGGTCGTGCTGGGGGTGGTGTTTCAGGGTTTAGGGCAGTGCAGTGGTGTTTGGGCAGTGTAGGGGGTCGTGCTGGGGGTGGTGTTTCTGGATTTATGGCAGTGTAGTGGTGTTCGGGCAGTGTAGGGGGTCGTGCAGGGGGTGGTGAGTCAGGGTTTAGGGCAGTGCAGTGGTGTTCGGGCAGTGTAGGGGGTCATGCTGGGGGTAGAGTTTTAGGGTTTAGGGCAGTGCAGTGGTGTTCGGGCAGTGTAGGGGGTCGTGCAGGGGGTGGTGTTTCAGGGTTTAGGGCAGTGCAGTGGTGTTCGGGCAGTGTAGGGGTCGTGCTGGGGGTGGTGTTTCAGAGTTTATGGCAGTGCAGTGGTGTTCGGGCAGTGTAGGGTGTCGTGCTGGGGGTGGTGTTTCAGGGTTTTGGGCAGTGCAGTGGTGTTCGGGCAGTGAAGGTGGTCTTGCTGGGGCTGGTGTTTCCGGGTTTAGTGCAGTGGTGTTCGGGCAGTGTAGGGGGTCTTGCTGGGGGTGGTGTTTCAGGGTTTAGGGCAGTGCAATGGTGTTCGCGCAGTGTAGGGGGTCGTGCTGGGGGTGGTGTTTCAGGGTTTTGGGCAGTGCAGTGGTGTTCGGGCAGTGTAGGTGGTCTTGCTGGGGCTGGTGTTTCCGGGTTTAGTGCAGTGGTGTTCGGGCAGTGTAGGGGGTCTTGCTGGGGTTGGTGTTTCAGGGTTTAGGGCAGTGCAATGGTGTTCGCGCAGTGTAGGGGGTCTTGCTGGGGCTGATGTTTCAGCGTTTAGGGCAGCGCAGTGGTGTTCGGGCAGTGTAGGGGGTCTTGCTGGGGGTGGTGTTTCAGGGTTTAGGGCAGTGCAGTGGTGTTCGGGCAGTGTAGGGGGTCTTGCTGGGGCTGGTATTTCAGGGTTTAGGGCAGTGCAGTGGTGTTCGGGCAGTGTAGGGGGTCTTGCTGGGGCTTGTGTTTCAGGGTTTAGGGTAGTGCAGTGGTGTTCGGGCAGTGTAGGAGGTCGTGCTGGGGCTGGTGTTTGAGGGTTTAGGGCAGTGCAGTGGTGTTCGGGCAGTGTAGGGGGTCGTGCTGGGGCTGGTGTTTCAGGGTTTAGGGCAGTGCAGTGGTTTTCAGGCAGTGTAGGCGGTCGTGCTGGGGGTGGTGTTTCAGGGTTTAGGGCAGTGCAGTGGTGTTAGGGCAGTGTAGGGGGTCGTGCTGGGGGTGGTGTTTCAGGGTTTAGGGCAGTGCAGTGGTGTTCGGGCAGTGTAGGGGGTCGTGCTGGGGCTGGTGTTTCAGGGTTTTGGGCAGAGCAGTGGTGTTCGGGCAGTGTAGGGGGTCGTGCTGGGGGTGGTGTTTTAGGGTTTAGGGCACTGCAGTGTTGTTCGGGCAGTGTAGGGGTCTTGCTGGGGGTGGTGTTTCAGGGTTTAGGGCAGTGGTGTTCGGGCAGTGTAGGGGTCTTGCTGGGGGTGATGTTTCAGGGTTTAGGGCAGTGCAGTGGTGTTCGGGCAGTGTAGGGGGTCTTGCTGGGGCTGGTGTTTCAAGGTTTAGGGCAGTGCAGTAGTGTTCGTGCAGTGTAGGGGGTCATGCTGGGGGCGGTGTTTCAGGGTTTAGGGCAGTGCAGTAGTGTTTGGGCATTGTAGGGGGTCGTGCAGGGGGTGGTGTTTCAGGGTTTAGGGCAGTGCAATGGTGTTCGTGCAGTGTAGGGGGTCGTGCTGGGGGTGGTGTTTCAGGGTTTATGGCAGTGCAGTGGTGTTCTGGCAGTGTAGTGGGTCATGCTGGGGGTGGTGTTTCAGGGTTTAGGGCAGTGCAGTGGTGTTCGGGCAATGTAGGGGGTCGTGCTGGGGCTGGTGTTTCAGGGTTTAGGGCAGTGCAGTGGTGTTCGGGCAGTGTAGGGGGTCGTGCTGGGGCTGGTGTTTCAGGGTTTAGGGCAGTGCAGTGGTTTTCAGGCAGTGTAGGCGGTCGTGCTGGGGGTGGTGTTTCAGGGATTAGGGCAGTGCAGTGGTGTTAGGGCAGTGTAGGGGGTCGTGCTGGGGGTGGTGTTTCAGGGTTTAGGGCAGTGCAGTGGTGTTCGGGCAGTGTAGGGGGTCGTGCTGGGGCTGGTGTTTCAGGGTTTAGGGCAGTGCAGTGGTTTTCAGGCAGTGTAGGCGGTCGTGCTGGGGGTGGTGTTTCAGGGTTTAGGGCAGTGCAGTGGTGTTAGGGCAGTGTAGGTGGTCTTGCTGGGGCTGGTGTTTCCGGGTTTAGTGCAGTGGTGTTCGGGCAGTGTAGGGGGTCTTGCTGGGGGTGGTGTTTCAGGGTTTAGGGCAGTGCAATGGTGTTCGCGCAGTGTAGGGGGTCTTGCTGGGGCTGATGTTTCAGCGTTTAGGGCAGCGCAGTGGAGTTCGGGCAGTGTAGGGGGTCTTGCTGGGGGTGGTGTTTCAGGGTTTAGGGCAGTGCAGTGGTGTTCGGGCAGTGTAGGGGGTCTTGCTGGGGCTGGTATTTCAGGGTTTAGGGCAGTGCAGTGGTGTTCGGGCAGTGTAGGGGGTCTTGCTGGGGCTGGTGTTTCAGGGTTTAGGGTAGTGCAGTGGTGTTCGGGCAGTGTAGGAGGTCGTGCTGGGGCTGGTGTTTGAGGGTTTAGGGCAGTGCAGTGGTGTTCGGGCAGTGTAGGGGGTCGTGCTGGGGCTGGTGTTTCAGGGTTTAGGGCAGTGCAGTGGTTTTCAGGCAGTGTAGGCGGTCGTGCTGGGGGTGGTGTTTCAGGGTTTAGGGCAGTGCAGTGGTGTTAGGGCAGTGTAGGGGGTCGTGCTGGGGTGGTGTTTCAGGGTTTAGGGCAGTGCAGTGGTGTTCGGGCAGTGTAGGGGGTCGTGCTGGGGCTGGTGTTTCAGGGTTTTGGGCAGAGCAGTGGTGTTCGGGCAGTGTAGGGGGTCGTGCTGGGGGTGGTGTTTTAGGGTTTAGGGCACTGCAGTGTTGTTCGGGCAGTGTAGGGGGTCTTGCTGGGGGTGGTGTTTCAGGGTTTAGGGCAGTGGTGTTCGGGCAGTGTAGGGGGTCTTGCTGGGGGTGATGTTTCAGGGTTTAGGGCAGTGCAGTGGTGTTCGGGCAGTGTAGGGGGTCTTGCTGGGGCTGGTGTTTCAAGGTTTAGGGCAGTGCAGTAGTGTTCGTGCAGTGTAGGGGGTCATGCTGGGGGCGGTGTTTCAGGGTTTAGGGCAGTGCAGTAGTGTTTGGGCATTGTAGGGGGTCGTGCAGGGGGTGCTGTTTCAGGGTTTAGGGCAGTGCAATGGTGTTCGTGCAGTGTAGGGGGTCGTGCTGGGGGTGGTGTTTCAGGGTTTAGGGCAGTGCAGTGGTGTTCGGGCAGTGTAGTGGGTCATGCTGGGGGTGGTGTTTCAGGGTTTAGGGCAGTACAGTGGTGTTCGGGCAATGTAGGGGGTCGTGCTGGGGCTGGTGTTTCAGGGTTTAGGGCAGTGCAGTGGTGTTCGGGCAGTGTAGGGGGTCGTGCAGGGGGAATGGTGTTTCAGGGTTTAGGGCAGTGCAGTGGTGTTCGGGCAGTGTAGTGGGTCATGCAGGAAGTGGTGTTTCAGGGTTTAGGGCAGTACAGTGGTGTTCGGACAATGTAGGGGGTCGTGCTGGGGCTGGTGTTTCAGGGTTTAGGGCAGTGCAGTGGTGTTCGGGCAGTGTAGGGGGTCTTGCTGGGGGTGGTGTTTCAGGGTTTAGGGCAGTGGTGTTCGGGCAGTGTAGGGGGTCTTGCTGGGGGTGATGTTTCAGGGTTTAGGGCAGTGCAGTGGTGTTCGGGCAGTGTAGGATGTCGTGCTGGGGGTGGTGTTTCAGGGTTTAGGGCAGTGCAGTGGTGTTCGGGCAGTGTAGGGGGTCGTGCACGGGGTGGTGTTTCAGGGTTTAGGGCAGTGCAGTGGTGTTCGGGCAGTGTAGGGGGTTGTGCTGGGGCTGGTGTTTCAGGGTTTAGGGCAGTGCAATGGTGTTCTGGCAGTGTAGGGGGTCGTGCTGGGGCTAGTGTTTCACGGTTTAGGGCAGTGCAGTAGTGTTCGGGCAGTGTAGGGGGTCATGCTGGGGCTGGTGTTTCAGGGTTTAGGGCAGTGCAGTGGTGTTCGTGCAGTGTAGGTGGTCATGCTGGGGCTGGTGTTTCAGGGTTTAGGGCAGTGCAGTGGTGTTCAGGCAGTGTAGGGGGTCATGCCGGGGCTGGTGTTTCAGGGTTTAGGGCAGTGCAGTGGTGCTCAGGCAGTGTAGGGAGTCGTGCTGGGGGTGGTGTTTATGGGTTTAGGGTAGTGCAGTGGTGTTCGGGCAGTGTAGGGGGTCGTGCTGGGGCTGGTGTTTCAGGGTTTAGGGCAGTGCAGTGGTGTTCAGGCAGTGTAGGGGGTCGTGCTGGGGCTTGTGTTTCAGGGTTTTGGGCAGAGCAGTGGTGTTCGGGCAGTGTAGGGGGTCGTGCTGGGGGTGGTGTATCAGGGTTTAGGGCAGTGCAGTGGTGTTCGGGCAGTGTAGGGGGTCGTGCTGGGGGTGGTGTTTCAGGGTTTAGGGCAGTGGTGTTCGGGCAGTGTAGGGGGTCATGCTGGGGGTGATGTTTCAGGGTTTAGGGCAGTGCAGTCGTGTTCGGGCAGTGTAGGGGGTCTTGCTGGGGATAGTTGTAGGAGAGTAGGATCTGCTTCACATGGGTACCCCCACTTTTTGCTGATGCTTCACTGTTTTTCGACATTAGTCTGGCTGGGGCCCTGCTAATCAGAACCCCAGCCTAGCTGCTTCCTCTCTAAAATGGTTTCCATGTGCCTTAGGCACAGCACTGATTGGGATCTGGAGTGCCCTTATAAGTCCCTAGTATATGGTATACTATGTACCAAGGGCATAGGTACATCAGAGGCCTGCCAGGGGCTGCAGCATGTATTATGCCACCCCTGGAAGGCCATCCAAACTGACACCACAGGTCTGCTACTGCAGCCTGGGTAAGGTGGTGCATGCACTCCTTACTGTGATATAGGTTACCTATATCACTAAATACATACACACATATAAACCTATAAGTCACTCCTAAGGCAGGCCTTATCAATCCTAAAGGCAGAGTGCATGGTTCCTATGTGAGAGGGTGCCCCTGCATGAGCAGGGCCCCTCTGCAGCGTTCGGAGACCATCTCTGATGCTGTTTGTAGTGCAGCCTGACCATATACTCTTAAGCGCATTATATCCTCGCGGTAAAATGCTAAATTTGGAATGGCTGCACCTAAACATGTCGTGTTTGGTGTCAAACATCTTGGAATACTACCCCCCCGCCAATTCTGGCAGCGGGGGTAGCATTCCACCCTTCTAGAGGGAAAGACATGTTAACTCTGACTAGTCCGGTAACTTCTTTCCAGAGCCCTGGCATCACAAAATGGATGCTGCTGCCACAGACACGAGTCTGGCCTCCTGCTGCTGGACGAAACTCCGGCAGGGGAGGCCTGGACAATAGGTTTCCTGTCCCAGGGAGGTGTGACCACCTCCCCAGACAGAATAATGTGTATTGGGGCTGGGCGGGAGCACTTTCGGGTGCTTTGAAGTCCTGCACTGGGGGCACATTTGGTGTCCCTGTGCATACCCCTGTTCAAACCGGATCAGGGGCTTGCAGCCCCTGCTTTGGCGTGAACTGGACAAAGGGAAAGGGGTGTAGCCACCCCTCTGCCCTGACCCACCCATAGGTGGGGCCACAGAGTAGTCCAACCCCTATCTTTAGTATAAAGGTAGGAACCCAGTCCTTAGGACTTTAGATTATCCCTGGACGAAACTCTGAAACTGAATCCTGGACCTTCGACGCTCTACTCACGATTAGAGGACAGAAGAATCTCCCTTGGGGTAAAGGAGTGACTCCCCTGCTTGGCAGGCACCAAAGAAGCATCTGTCCGGTTCGCATTTCTGAAGCTCCCGTCGGACTCCGAAGTCATCGCATCACCAGAGGTAGATTCTCAGACTTCCCCGAGGCTACCCTGAGTCCCCAGCAAAGCTGAGGCCCGTGGCTATCGTGGGTGACTTGAGACCGTGACCCCTGGACACCGAGCACATTTGCAAGTGCATCCTCTTCTGGGTCTCCAAAGAAGTCGTGCTTTGGGGTCCGAGTAGCCCTAGCCTCCAGCACCACCTGCACCGAAGATCACTGGCCCCCACTCCACGAGTGTCCTGTAAGCCAGATCCACGTGCGGCATCACGAGGCTCCTTTGCGGTCGCTAGCCCGTTCGCTAGTAGCCCTTAATGAAGGCCAATCATTTTCTTACTTGGCATCCTGGTTGCTCCAGGCCTGCCCTCACTTACCCTTGCTGGGTGAGATCCACAGACCTTGCTGGTCTGCACCATCGACGATCTACATTTTCACCAAGACTTGCCGTTGCCAAGGCTTGTTGGGTCCAATCCGGTCGCCGACACCTCAGCACTCGACAGACATCGTGTTCCAGCCCGAATCCTGCTCCTGGTCACCGACAACGCCTCCTGGACCTCGTGGCTGAAGAGTCAAGACAACCGTCAATGCACCTGAAGCACTCGTCATCGGTGGGCATTTGTCCATCGCCTTCCTGGTCACTGGCTAGTGACCCAGACTCTGTCCCCTCTGCTTTCAGGTTCTTCAGAACTCCGATCCACTCTTGGATCCACCCGGACACTTTTCTCTTGGCCGCCAGCAGCACTTTGCAGCAGATCGCCATTCGAATCGACGACGAAACCCGACCCCGAAAGGCACCTATGCACCCGGCTTCCCTGGGTGAGGTAACACGAGTACTCCGGTGCTCCCGTGGGTAGAGACTCTTCAAAGTCCTAGATCTCAAAGGGTTTTGTCCTAGTCCTCTTTTAAGTGTCCCTTTTCTCTAATTTCCCGATCCCGACTTTCTCCATAGAAGTCAACGGCGTATCGCGGTTGTGTATTTACACTGCACGCGTCTCCCGTAGGTCCCCTGTGTCACTACCTTGGGTGGTTCCTTGTGGTCCAAGCACTTCTAGAGGCTCTAGGCCTAGTGTCTAGTTCAGTCGTGGTTCGCATACCACTTTATTGGTATATGGTTTGGTACGCCCCTAGGGCCCAAACGTGTATTTGTGCTATTACTGTGATTTAATAACTTATAACTTATGTACTTCGAACTCTAGCCTCATAAAGAGACTAGAGGGGTGTGTTTAGCAATAAATACATATATTTTGAATATATACCTGGTGTGGTGCTCTTTCATTTGGTCACTCAAGAGATTATAGACTGGTAAAACAAGCTGCTTTACATTCCTTCAAGACTTAGCCTGAAGGCTGCTCTCCATAGCTACCACTAGGATAGCTTTCAATAAGGTTGTCTTTAACCTATCTCCAATAAGGGGTTGTTTGGACTGGTGCAAGGTGCCCACTATAATTAGTGGACAGCATATACCAGGCCAACTTCTCACAATAGTGTTTCAGGGTTTAGGGCAGTGCAGTGGTGTTTGGGCAGTGTAGGAGGCCGTGCTGGGGGTAGTGTTTCAGGGTTTAGGGCAGTGCAGTGGTGTTCGGGCAGTGTAGGGGGTCGTGAAGGGGGTGGTGTTTCAGGGTTTAGGGCAGTGCAGTGGTGTTCGGCGGTGTAGGGGGTCGTACTGGGGGTGGTGTTTCAGGGTTTAGGGCAGTGCAGTGGTGTTCGAACAGTGTAGGGGGTCGTGCAGGGGCTGGTGTTTCAAGGTTTAGGGCAGTGCAGTGGTGTTCGGGCAGTGTAGGGGGTCGTTCTGGGGGTAGTGTTTTAGGGTTTAGGGTAGTGCAGTGGTGCTTGTGTAGTGTAGGGGGTCGTGCTGGGGGTTGTGTTGTAGGGTTTAGGGTACTGCAGTGGTGTTCGGGCAGTGTAGGGGTGTAGGAAGGTGGAATCTGACTATATGGTTGCCCCCACTTTTTTTATGGTGTTCTGCTGGTTTATGACTTAGTTGGACTGGGATCCTGCTATTCAGGGCCCCAATCTATCTGCTTTCTCTGTAAAATGGTTTCCATGTGCCTTAGGCACATCTCTGATTGGAATCTGGAGTGCCCTTATAAGTCCCTAGTATATGGTATACTATGTACCAAGGGCATAGGTACCTCAGAGGCCTACCAGGGGCTGCAGCATGTATTGTGCCACCCCTGGAAGGCCATCCAAACTGACACCACAGGTCTGCTACTGCAGCCTGGGTAAGGTGGTGCATGCACCCCTTACTGTGATATAGGTTACCTATATCACTAAATACATACACACATATAAACCTATAAGTCACTCCTAAGGCAGGCCTTATCAATCCTAAAGGCAGAGTGCATGGTTCCTATGTGAGAGGGTGCCCCTGCATGAGCGGGCCCCTCTGCAGCGTTCGGAGACCATCTCTGATGCTGTTTGTAGTGCAGCCTGACCATATACTCTTAAGCGCATTATATCCTTGCGGTAAAATGCTAACTTTGGAATGGCTGCACCTAAACATGTCGTGTTTGGTGTCAAACATCTTGGAATACTACCCCCCGCCAATCCTGGCGGCGGGGGTAGCATTCCACCCTTCTAGAGGGAAAGACATGTTAACTCTGGCTTACCCGGTAACTTCTTTCTGAAGCCCTGGCATCACAAAATGGATGCTGCTGCCACAGACACAAGTCTGGCCTCCTGCTGCTGGACGAAACTCCGGCAGGGGAGGCCTGGACAATAGGTTTCCTGTTGCAGGGAGGTGTGACCACCTCCCCAGACAGGATAATGTGTATTGGGGCTGGGTGGGTGCACTCTTAGAGTGCTTTGAAGTCCTGCACTGGGGGAGCAAAAGGCTCCTCTGTGCATATGCCAGTTCAAACCAGCTCAGGGGCTACCTGCCCCTGCTCTGGCGCGAAACTGGACAAAGGGAAGTGGGTGTAGCCACCCCTCCCTTGACCCTCCCATAGGTGGGGTCATAGAGTTAGTCCCTCCCTGTTTTACTGGTTAAAATGGGGAACCCTTGCCACAGCAAGATTAGATTATACCTGGACGAAACTCTGAAACTGAATCCTGGACCTTCGACGCTCTACGACAAGATTAGAGGACTGAAGAATCTCCCTTGGGGTCAAGGAGTGACTCCCCTGCTTGGCAGGCACCAAAGAAGCATCTGTCCGGTTCACATTACTGAAGCTCCCGTCGGACGCCGAAGTCATCGCATCACCAGAGGTGGATTCTCAGACTTCCCCGAGGCTACCCTGAGTCCCCAGCAAAGTTGAGGCCCGTGGCTATCGTGGGTGACTTGAGACCGTGACCCCTGGACACCGCGCACATTTGCAAGTGCACCATCTTCTGGGTCTCCCAAGAAGTTGTGCTTTTGGCTCCGAGTAGCCCTAGCCTCCAGCATCACCTGCACCGAAGATCACTGGCCCCCACTCCACGAGTGTCCTGTAAGCCAGCTCCACGTGCGGCGTCACAAGGCTCCTTTGCGGTCGCTAGCCCGTTGGCTAGTAGCCCTTAACGAAGGCCAATCTTTCCTTTACTTGGCATCCTGGTTGCTCCAGGCCTGCCCTCACTTACCCTCGCTGGGTGAGTTCCACAGACCTTGCTGGTCTGCACCATCGATGATCTACATCTTACTCAAGACTTGCCGTTGCCAAGGCTTGTTGGGTCCAATCCGGTCGCCGACACCTCAGCACTCGACAGACATCGAGCACCAGCCCGAATCCTGCTCCTGGTCACCGACAACGCCTCCCGGACCTCGTGGCTGAAGAGTCAAGATGACCGTCAACGCACCTGAAGCACTCGACATCGGTGGGCATCTGTCCATCGCCTTCCTGGTCACAGGCTAGTGACCCAGACTCTGTCCCCTCTGCTTTCAGGTTCACCAGAACTCCGATCCACTCTTGGGTCCACCCGGACACTTTTCTCTTGGCCGCCAGCAGCACTTTGCAGCAGATCGCCATTCGAATCGACGACGAAACCCGACCCCGAAAGTCACCTATGCACCCGGCTTCCCTGGGTGAGGTAACACGAGTACTCCGGTGCTCCCGTGGGTAGAGACTCTTCAAAGTCCTAGATCTCAAAGGGTTTTGTCCTAGTCCTCTTTTAAGTGTCCCTTTCCTCTATTTTCCCGATCCCGACTTTCTCCATAGAAGTTAACGGCATATCGCGGTTGTGTATATACACTGCACGCGTCTCCCGTGGGTCCCCTGTGTCACTACCTTGGGTGGTTCCTTGTGGTCCAAGCACTTCTAGAGGCTCTAGGCCTAGTGTCTAGTTCAGTCGTGGTTCGCATACCACTTTATTGGTATATGGTTTGGTACGCCCCTAGGGCCCAAACGTGTATTTGTGCTATTAATATGATTTAAGATCTTATAACCTATGTACTTCGAACTCTAGCCTCATAAAGAGACTAGAGGGGTGTGTTTAGTAATAAATACATATATTTTGAATATATACCTGGTGTGGTGCTCTTTCATTTGGTCACTCAAGAGATTATAGACTGGTAAAACAAGCTGCTTTACATTCCTTCAAGACTTAGCCTGAAGGCTGCTCTCCATAGCTACCACTAGGATAGCTTTCAATAAGGTTGTCTTTAACCTATCTACCATAAGAGTCGATTTGGACTGGTGCAAGGTGCCCACTATAATTAGTGGACAGCATATGCCAGGCCAACTTCTCACATTGGTGTGCAGCGTGTGGGATTCCAGCTTGCTATTGTTTTACCAGATAATCTCAATTGAATTGATCAACTGAAAACCACTAAAGGTACCTAAGGTACATATAATTTAAGCTTAGAATAACAGTAAGTTCTACTGAACTTAGAGTTGTGTGTTAAGGGATAGCACAACCCTTTCTACAACTCAAGAGAGTTTAGTAGGCCACACTAGAGTAGGTAGTGCATACACCACACCACACTAGTAATGTCTTTAAGGGCAGGATCCAAAGAATCCTTGCAGGAAGCCATTGAGCTTCCACCCTCCAAGTATGATACACTCCCATTCTTGGAATTGAGAGCTTTATGTAACTTGATAAAAATAAGGACAGGCCAAAGCTCCACCACCCAACACCTCAAGGAGTTGTTGGTGGCTTATGACCTTAGTAAGCCTGTAGGGACTGAAGGGGTAGGAGCTGAGGGTGGGGCAGACGAAGAGGACAAGGCTAGGGGTACCAATACCCCCAGCCCCCCCTCTGAAACTGGCCAGGAGGGTGACAATGACCCTGACCTGGAAAACCAAATCCCTCCTGTGGATGATGATGAGGATGATCAAGATGATGCCCTCTTTGTCCCCCCAGGAAGGATTAAGAGTGTGCCCAGAAGGTCTAGGTCTCCTTCTCAGGAGTCTAACCACTCTGGCACCTCTATAGGGAGCTCTGTCTCATCTCATAGGAGGGAATCCTCTCATGAGAGAAGAAAGAGGCTAGTCCAGTATGAGGAAACTCAGCTGGAACTCAGAAAAAAGCAATTGGCTTTAGATAGAGAATCCCTATATCTCCTTAGAGAGAGAAGAAAGTTGGGACTAGAGTCCCATGGTGGCAGCAATATCCCTAGAGATAGGGAAAGGTCTTATGACCATAGAAACCTAAACAAGATTGTCCCTCCCTACCAGAGTGGGGATGACATCCACAAATGGATAACTGCACTGGAGAGGGCCTGTAAAGTTCAGAAGGTCCCCCAGAGGCAGTGGGCAGCAATCTTGTGGCTCTCCTTTGCAGACAAAGGTAGAGACAAGCTCCTCACTGTAAGAGAAGAGGATGCTGACAATTACACAGTCTTGAAGAGTGCTCTGATAGATGGGTTTGGCCTAACCACTGAACAGTATAGGTTGAAGTTCAGAGACACCCAAAAAGCTCAGACTCAAGACTGGGTTGATTTTGTAGATTGTGCTACAAAGGCTCTGGACGGTTGGATACATGGCAACAAAGTGCATGACTTTTTAGGATTGTACAATTTGATTATGAGGGAGCAGATCCTTAATAATTGTCAAAACCAGCTTTTGCACCAGTATCTGGTGGACTCTGATCTGACCTCTCCCCAAGAATTGGGAAAGAAGGCAGACAAATGGGTCAGAACCAGAGTAAAAACTAGAAATCAGGGTGGTGACCAGAAGAAAGATTCTACTAAGTCCCAAGAGAAAGGTGGGGATAAATCTAAGGATAAGTCCCCTACAGGGCCCCAAAATTCCTCTTCTGGGGTGGGTCCCAAACTCCTTCCTCTCCTGAAAAGAAACCATATTGCCATGTCTGTAAAAAGCCTGGGCACTGGAAAACTGATCCCAGTTGCCCCAGGATTGGCAATAAAGAAAATGTTCCTCCCACAACTACTACCACCCCTCCTGGTACTACCAGTAGTAATCCTCCAGTTGGGAGTAGTGCACCCAAAAAGTTAGGTGCTTTTGCAAGAGGAACAGAGGTGGGCCCTAGTTTAGACAGGGACCCCTCAACAGACTCCTCTGACTCTGATGGTGGTATAGGATTTGCCACCTTTACCATGGGTCCCATAGCATTGGGCAGGTACAGACTGGAGCCAATGATTAATGGTCAGAAAGCTGTGGCATTTAGGGACACAGGGGCTAGTGTCACCATGGTGGCAGGGAAACTAGTCCCCCCTCACCAGCTTTTACCTGAGTTTAAATACCAGGTGACCAACATTGATGGTGTCAGAACAGATCACCCCATGGCCATAGTCAATCTCAGCTGGGAGGGGGTCACAGGCCCAAAGAGAGTGGCAGTGTCCCCCACCTTACCTGTAGATTGCCTTATGGGCAATGATCTGGAGATTTCAGCCTGGGCTGAAGTTGAACACCAAACCCACCTTAGGATGTTGGGCGTCCCTGTAAAGGTTAGTGGGGCTGTGATGGCCACAGCCCCAGCCCAAGAATTTGGAGAGATTGAGCCTGAAAGAATGGCCCACTCTCCCCCAAAAGAGAGCACAAGGGTTGAAGAAAAGTATTCTTCCCTCCAGACAGTAGGTAAGGGTCAGCCTCCTCAGGGAACTGACCCTACCCCTAGTGAAGGAACTGCCCCAGAGGTAGTCAGGCCTGGCCTGGCCACACCCCTGATGGCAGAGGACCCTTCCAAGGTGGTACCCAGTCTGGAGCAGGTAACCTGCCCCTCTCTACCCTGCCTCAGCCAGCCCAGGGCTGCAGAGGCCAGGGAGGTCAGTGGACCCCACAGGGCCCCCTGTTCAGAGGAACCCCCCATCAGCAGATTAGGGGCACCCAGTCTAGTAGCCCTAGCCAGGTGAAAACTCCTCTACACACTGAGGGATCCCCCATGCCTTTATGTAGGGACCTCCCCCAGAAGGACTCTGGTAGGCAAGGGCAAACCTGGGACCTGAAGGTTCCAAACCTGCCCTGTCCCTCCAGTAGTCCATCCAAAGGGACCCAATCCCCAGCTGTAGGCAGCCAAAGGTTGATCCTTAGAGCAAAGTACAACTCAGTCATGGAAAGACAGGCATACCTGGTGACCAGTGATCTGAGGAAGCTGAGGCCAACATTCCTAGGGCCTCACTTCCCTACTCAGACACCTCACCAGCCTTGTACTTTACCTAAGCACACCACAGGTAGTGATTCCCCATGGTGGAGACCCTCTCATACCCTTAGGGTGAGGGATTGCTTAGTGGACCATAAGACAGGGGGCAACCATGCTAGTGCAGGTGCTTCCTTATATGACCACTTAGTCAATGAAGGCTCAACTGGCCAAGGTTAGCCTTATCTCCTTTCGTTTGGGGGGGTTATGTAGGAAGGTGGAATCTGACTATTTGGTTGCCCCCACTTTTTTTATGGTGTTTTGCTGGTTTATGACTTAGTTGGACTGGGATCCTGCTATTCAGGGCCCCAGTCTATCTGCTTTCTCTGTAAAAGGTTTCCATGTGCCTTAGGCACATCTCTGATTGGAATCTGGAGTGCACTTATAAGTCCCTAGTATATGGTATACTATGTACTAAGGGCATAGGTACCTCAGAGGCCTACCAAGGGCTGCAGCATGTATTATGCCACCCCTGGAAAGCCATCCAAACTGACACCACAGGTCTGCTACTGCAGCCTGGGTAAGGTGGTGCATGCACCCCTTACTGTGATATAGGTTACCTATATCACTAAATACATACACACATATAAACCTATAAGTCACTCCTAAGGCAGGCCTTATCAATCCTGAAGGCAGAGTGCGTGGTTCCTATGTGAGAGGGTGCCCCTGCATGAGCAGGGCCCCTCTGCAGCATTCGGAGACCCTTCTCTGATGCTGTTTGTAGTGCAGCCTGACCATATACTCTTAAGCGCATTATAACCTCGCGTTAAATGCTAACTTTGGAATGGCTGCACCTAAACATGTCGTGTTTGGTGTCAAACATCTTGGAATACTACCCCCCCCACCAATTATGGCGGTGGGGGTAGCATTCCACCCTTCTAGAGGGAGAGACATGTTAACCCTGGCCTGGCCGGTAACTTCTTCCTAAAGCCTGGCATCACAAAATGGATGCTACTGCCACAGAACAAGTCTGGCCTCCTGCTGCTGGACGAAACTCCGGCAGGGGAGGCCTGGACAATAGGTTTCCTGTCCCAGGGAGGTGTGACCACCTCCCCAGACATGATAATGTGTATTGGGGCTGGGCGGGAGCACTTTCTGGTGCTTTGAAGTCCTGCACTGGGGGCACACTTGGTGTCCCTGTGTGTTCAAACCGGATCAGGGGCTTGCAGCCCCTGCTTTGGCGTGAACTGGACAAAGGGAAAGGGGTGTAGCCACCCCTCTGCCCTGACCCACCCATAGGTGGGGCCACAGAGTAGTCCAACCCCTAAACTTGGTATAAGTATAGGAACCCAGTACTTAGGACTTTAGATTATCCCTGGACGAAACTCTGAAACTGAATCCTGGACCTTCGACGCTCTACTCACGATTAGAGGACAGAAGAATCTCCCTTGGGGTCAAGGAGTGACTCCCCTGCTTGGCAGGCACCAAAGAAGCATCTGTCCGGTTCACATTTCTGAAGCTCCCGTCGGACGCCGAAGTCATCGCATCACCAGAGGTGGATTCTCAGACTTCCCCGAGGCTACCCTGAGTCCCCAGCAAAGCTGAGGCCCGTGGCTATTGTGGGTGACTTGAGACCATGACCCCTGGACACCGAGCACATTTGCAAGTGCATCCTCTTGTGGGTCTCCCAAGAAGTCGTGCTTTGGGCTTCGAGTAGCCCTAGCCTCCAGCACCAACTGTCCCGAAGATCACTGGCCCCCACTCCACGAGTGTCCTGTGAGCCAGATCCACGTGCAGCATCATGAGGCTCCTTTGCAGTCGCTAGCCCGTTGGCTAGTAGCCCTTAACAAAGGCCAATCTTTTTCTAACTTAGAATTCTGGTATCTCCAGGCCTGCCCTCACTTACCCTTGCTGGGTGAGTTCCCCAGACCTTGCTGGTCTGCACCATCGACGATCATCCTCTGCATTGAGACTTGCCGTTACCAAGGCTTGTTGGGTCCAATCCGGTCGCCGACAACTCAGCACTCGACAGACATCATGTACCAGCCCGAATCCTGCTCCTGGTCACCGACAACGCCTCCTGGACCTCGTGGCTGAAGAGTCAAGACAACCATCAACGCACCTGAAGCACTCGACATCGGTGGGCATCTGTCCATCGCCTTCCTGGTCACTGGCTAGTGACCCAGACTCTGTCCCCTCTGCTTTCAGGTTCTTCAGAACTCCGATCCACTCTTGGATCCACCCGGACACTTTTCACTTGGTCGCCAGCAGCACTTTGCAGCAGATCGCCATTCAAATCGACGACGAAACCCGACCCCAAAAGGCACCTATGCACCCGGCTTCCCTGGGTGAGGTAACACGAGTACTCCGGTGCTCCCGTGGGTAGAGATTCTTCAAAGTCCTAGATCTCAAAGGGTTTGGTCCAAGTCCTCTTTTAAGTGTCCCTTTTCTCTAATTTCCCGATCACGACTTTCTCCATAGAAGTCAACGGCGTATCGCGGTTGTGTATTTACACTGCACGCGTCTCCCGTGGGTCCCCTGTGTCACTACCTTGGGTGGTTCCTTGTGGTCCAAGCACTTCTAGAGGCTCTAGGCCTAGTGTCTAGTTCAGTCGTGGTTCTTATACCACTTTATTGGTATATGGTTTGGTACGCCCCTAGGGCCCAAACGTGTATTTGTGCTATTACTGTGTTTAAATAACTTCTAACTTATGTATTTCGAACTCTAGCCTCATAAAGAGACTAGAGGGGTGTGTTTAGCAATAAATACATATATTTTGAATATATACCTGGTGTGGTGCTCTTTCATTTGATCACTCAAGAGATTATAGACTGGTAAAACAAGCTGCTTTACATTCCTTCAAGACTTAGCCTGAAGGCTGCTCTCCATAGCTACCACTAGGATAGCTTTCAATAAGGTTGTCTTTAACCTATCTCCAATAAGGGGTTGTTTGGACTGGTGCAAGGTGCCCACTATAATTAGTGGACAGCATATACCAGGCCAACTTCTCACAGTGGTGTTTCAGGGTTTAGGGCAGTGCAGTGGTGTTCGGGCAGTGTAGGGGGTCGTGCTGGGGGTGGTGTTTCAGGGTTTAGGGCAGTGCAGTGGTGTTCGAACAGTGTAGGGGGTCGTGCAGGGGCTGGTGTTTCAAGGTTTAGGGCAGTGCAGTGGTGTTCGGGCAGTGTAGGGGGTCGTTCTGGGGGTAGTGTTTTAGGGTTTAGGGTAGTGCAGTGGTGCTTGTGTAGTGTAGGGGGTCGTGCTGGGGTAGTGTTTTAGGGTTTAGGGTAGTGCAGTGGTGTTTATGTAGTGTAGGGGGTCATGTTTTAGGGTAGTGCAGTGGTGTTTGGGTAGTGTAGGGGGTCGTGCTGGGGGTATTGTTTTAGGATTTAGGTTAGTGCAGTGGTGTTTGGGTAGTGTAGGGGATCGTGCTGGGGTAGTGTTTTAGGGTTTAGGGTAGTGCAGTGGTGTTTGTGTAGTGTAGGGGGTCATGCTGGGGGTAGTGTTTTAGGGTTTAGGATAGTGCAGTGGTGCTTGTGTAGTGTAGGGAGTCGTGCTGGGGTAGTGTTTTAGGGTTTAGAGTAGTGCAGTAGTGTTTTTGTAGTGTAGGGGGTCATGTTTTAAGATGCAATGCTCCAATACCTGACCAGTCTGCACTACATAAAACTTCAAAAAAACGAAAAATAAAAAGTGTTTTGCACACTTTTGTCATTGGGCTATATGTGGGCTACATCTGGGTAATATTTGTGCTACATTTGGGCTCTTTTTTTCTCTGGTGGCCATCTTGGAAGACTTCTTTGTTATGAAGTTTCCTAATTTCCTCATTTACTGCAATCTCCTCAGTAGGAAATGCTTTCAGTTTTTTACTTTGATTCCATCAAGAAGGCATTCAGATGTGTCTCACATTTGCCATAAATTCAGAATGTTAGCACTCTAGTTGCTCATTAGATCACTGTACTAAAGCTACTGCTCACCAGGGAGTTAACTGGAAGTCTGCTGCTGGTATTGATAGTGAGTGTTTCAGTCTGCATGTCAGAATTTTCTAATGAAATAGAAGAGGATTTGAGATCTCACTTAAAACATGCCCTCATTTTTCTTTCTGCAGCACTAACCATAATTTCTATTTAAAAAAGAACTCCCTCATTTTGTTCCTTTTTAAATTAAATGTTTTAAGTGTTACCAGTTTATTCCAATCAAGATGGCTTCAGGTGTGCCATACTTTTGTCATAAGTAAGGCTGTTAGCACTCTAGTTGTTCTTTAGAACACTCTGGGAAGCTGCAGTAGAACACAAAGGCATCAACTGACAGGCTGCTCCTGTTGAAATATAACAGGAAGATATTTGAGATCTCACTTGAAACATGTCCTAATTTTTCTTTTCTATAGCACTAACCATAATTTCTATGACAAAATGAACCCCAACATTTTGTTCCTTTTTAAATTAAATGTTTTAAGTGTTACCAGTTTATTCCAATCAAGATGGCTTCAGGTATGCCATACTTTTGTCATAAGTAAGGCTGTTAGCACTCTAGTTGTTCTTTAGAACACTCTGGGAAGCTGCAGTAGAACACAAAGGAATCAACTGACAGTCTCTGCCCTTGTTGGATGTACATGTTTTACTGAGAATGTCAGACTTCATTCTCACATGACTGAGAAAGATAATGTGAATTTACAGAAAATATGCTCTCATTTTAGCTTCTGGAGCACCTTCCAAAACTGTATGGGACAAGCATGTGAAAATAGTTTTCTCTCAAACATGATTCATGATATCCCAGCAGAAGGTTTTTCACAGGGTAAAATCACCTTAGAACACACCACAATTCCTGAAATTAGTATGGTACCATCAACAAATGAATTCTAATGTAACTAAAGTCTGTTATCACCCTTAATAGTTCTCCTTTTGGTAACCCTCAAAATCTTTGATTCACTACAAGGCATTTCAATGGGGTACTATCATGTATATTGGTCTCAAGATGGCTGCCAGCAATTCCAGGAAAAAGTGCTGACAGCCAATCAGATCTCACGATGACATGTGTGGTTAGGCTCCGCCCAGATATATATGTGTTTTTACTTTTGATTTTCTCAGCAACTACTGAACGGATTTACACCATTTAACAAAAGGGTTCTTTCTGAACCAAGAACTACCTCTTTGCCAAATTTGGTGTAATTCCGTTCAGCAGTTCGGGCTGTAGCCTTCCATAAAGTTTCCTATGGGAAATTGATTTTTTGACTCTTATTTTTTTAATTTCTCCGCAACTACTGAACGGATTTACACCATTTAACAAAAGGGTTCTTTCTGAACCAAGAACTACCTCTTTGCCAAATTTGGTGTAATTCCGTTCAGCAGTTCGGGCTGTAGCCGTGTCTAAAGTTTCCTATGGGAAAATGAATGGGCAAAACACGTTTTGGGACCCCCTTTTTTCTCGGCCCCCGCTTGATGAATCACCCCGAGACTTTCAGGGTAGGAGCGGTCCGGAGCGGGCCATAAAGTTTGAAAATTTCGCGAAGATTCGTCAACCAGCAAGAGAGTTATTTCAAATAGAATGTCGCGGATTTCCTATGGAAAATAGGTCCTAACTATAACTATCTACTGGCGACCGCTAGTAGATAATATATATATATATATATATATATATATATATATATATATATATATATATATATATATATATATATATACCTGTACAAATTCCATCTTCCAAAACTTAAGTAAAGGACTGCATACACGTTAGTGGTATACAATCTATGGAACAGAAAGAGAGAGCACATGTTTGAGGAGCACAACAGAGTATCTATTGTATTGTATAGAGAGACTGTAATGTAAGGTTCAAAAACTCAGTAAATCCAAATCCTGGAAGAGTATGTACAATGACTTCTTATATTTTCTCTCTTGCCACAAAAACTAACACAAAAATGTGTAGGGCCCTTTATATTCTCTAAAATATATGTTTCTTAATACTTCAGAAACTGAGAACTCTTTCTCTTATACCCTCAGAATACAAGAACTAGAAAAAGAATGGGATCTCCAACAACCAAGAGCACATATCAGATACGTATAGTCATATGTAACATAGCATTCATTGTAATGGCGTCAAGCATCTTACCACCTTTTCTTAGCTGGAACCTTGTGATTCTTTAAATGTTTCTTGTCCTTATATTTTGAAAGGTGGTTCCAGAAATGGTATCAGGAGTGGAGTAGATGTGGAGAAGGATGCAAGCAAGTTTCCAGAAGAGCCGCCTCGCTGCAACCCATGGAAGTCGACGAACGCACTGTAAGGTGAACCCGGACGTGGAAGGTAAGTGAATGAGGGTGAACAGTTGCACATGTGTGAACTAGAATGTGAAGCTATCTTCTGCCCAGGAAGGCTGGCTTCATAATGGCAATGCTCTGCCCCTGCTGCAAGCCCGGTCGGGAGCGGAACAAGCCAGAAAATTACTTTCTTTCTATCTGGAGGACTGGTTCATTGTCTCTGGCTTTTGGGAGGCAATTTCCCATATTCATGCTCTGTGAAGACTCTTTTTGTTTCTGACATTTGTGTTTGACAAATATTGTCCTAAAATAAAAATTTCTGCTTCAGCATTTTGAAGCATCAGAATCTCCAACTGGAAGGCCACTGCTCATGGGAATGTCCATCTATAGCAAATGTTTTTACTGTTCAGAGCCTCGAAGAGTGGTTTAAGCATTTTATGATTTTTCTAGCATCGCTTGGTTGAGAGCCTTCAGGAAGATCAGTTTGGCTTTTCTCAATTAAATTGAGGATTGTTTTCAGGCTTCTCACAGTATGTGTTCTTTTTTTGGAAAGGATGAAAGTTTAACCACAATGTCTCTCAGCCTTGTCAGGGATCCTATTCTCCTAGGAAACACTCCGGGGCATATGTACAAAGAAGTGGCGGAGCATGTTAGCCTCCTTGGCTTAGCGACATGCTCCGCCACTTCTGAAATGCAGGGCTGCACCATATTTACAAGAATATGGTGCAGCCCTGCATTTCCCCCTGCGCTGGCGCTAAGTTTATCAGCCTAGCGCCAATGCAGGCACCCTTGCACCATAGTGCAAGGGTGTCTGCATTCAGGGGAAGATTGTTTATGTACGGGAAGGTCCCCCTTCCTGCACATAAACAATCTTTAAATGCCGCTTTGTAACTTCTATGTGTGCTGCTTAATGCAGCACACACAGAAGTTGCAAAACTGCATATTTTAAAAATGATTGCTTATGTGCAGAAAGGGGGACCTTCCTGTACATAAACAATCATTGGCCTTTTGCTGTTTTCATGTGTGCTGCACAAAGCAGCATACATGAAAACTGCAAAAATGAGGAGAAATGTAACTTTTCTCCTCGTTGCCCCAGGGTAAGACCAGGTTTTCCCTGGTCTTAATTCTGGTGCTGCCTCCTACTTACGCCTCCCTTGTAAATAGGAGGCAGCGTCAGAATCAATGGGTGTTGCAGTGGAACCCCCACAGCAACACCCATTGCCCTCCCCTTTCACGCTAAGCATAGTGTAAAAGGGGCCTTATTTACAAGGCAGAGTTAAGCCACGTTAAGTGGCTTAACGCTGCCTTGTAAATAAGGTGAAGCCCCTATCGCTACAGAAACGTCGTATTAAGTGATGTTCCCTTAGCGATAGGGGCTTGTACATATACCCCTCTGAGTGTTCTCTCTTTTGTGAATTCTTCTTCTTCTTTTATTTGTAGTACATGGGCAAGGACTGCTTGTACGTCAGTTCCTTACACTTTTTCCCTTATGTACTGGATTCCTATGCTGTCCTTCCTGACTCTTTTCTCCAGGTCTTCTCAGTTCAATTGCAAAACATCTACTTGTCCCACTAAGTTTGTTATTTTTGAGGTTGTGTCAGTTGTCTTGACCAAAGTTTCCCGCAGTGAGTTCCCCATTTTTACCGCTCTTGAAGCAGTTGATTTTTGCCCTGCCTTGAGGTTATTACTCTGTTGTTATTGGTCATGGTTGTGCAGCACATTGCTTGGCAGAGATATTCCTTCCATTTTCTATTTAGCTCTTGCTGGCATGTCTTGAGATCATTTTTGTCAGAACTGAATCTTCTTTTCTAGCCATCATTTTGATAGGTGTGCTGGAGTCTGTAATATTTGCTTGAGAGCCAATCACTTCTTTATTCCATCAAACAGCATCTAAACACATGTCACTCTTTCGTGATTATCTGTGTGGCATTCATAGGCTCTTTTTCAGTGAGAAGTCCTCATTTGTACTAACCCATATTCTCTCTTTTTACCTTTAGACTATGTCTCAGGTATCTCAACAGATGCAACCCATTTCTTATATGGGTTCCTGACCTACGTATTGAACTTATCCTCAGTTTGTAGCCATTTGCCTGTTTCTGGACTCTGCTTCTACTAATCCATCAGTGTCTAATGATATCCATCAAAGTCCACCTGCTCAAGGTTTGTGCTGCCAGGCAGGTATTTCAATTGTGGATATTTATGTCAGCCTTCCACCTTGCTCGCTCTATCTTGATGCCCCATTTGTGTTCGTTTTGTCTTTTATCAACCTCTCCCTCCCCTGTGGGAGTTCATGCTGACCATTCAGCCACTATATTGACTTATTTCTCTCCTTTCCTGTGCAGCTTAGACCTGGTGCTTGGATCGCTTCCCTCCTGCACATAAACAACCATTACAAAATAACGATTTGCAACTTCTATATGTGCTGCATTCTGCTGCACACACAGACGTTACAAATCACCATTAGTGATTGTTTATGTGCAGGAAGGTGTCCCTTCCTGCACATAAACAATCATTAAAAATGTATGATTTACAATTTCTATATGTGCTGTATTCTGCAGCACACATAGAAGTTACAAATTGCCATTAGTGATTGTTTATGTGCAAGAAGGAACACCTTCCTGTACATGAACAATCATTCCCTGCAATGCAGGCACCCTTGCACTGTGGTGCAAGTGTGCCTGCGTTGGCGCTAGTCAGCCTAATTTAGCGCCAGCAGTAAATAGGGGAAATGCAGGGGTGCGTAGCATTTTTGTAAATACGGCGCATCCCTGCGTTTTGAAACTGCCGGAGTGCGGCATTAGCAATTTTGGCTTAACACCGCGCTCCAACAGTTTCTTGTAAATATCCCCAATTGTTTCACTCACTAAAGTATCTTTGTAAAACATGCCTACTAGCCTGGCACTGCAACCTGCATTTGAAGATTTACACTGCAATTTCGCCGTGGCAAAATATTGTTCTTGCCAGGCCTACACCTTCCTTTTTAAAACTTAGAAGTCACCCCTGAGGTAGGCCTTATAGGCTTATAGGGCCGGGTGCTTTGTATTTAAATGTAGGACATGTGTACTCACGTTTTACATGTCCTGGCAGTGAAACACTCCTAAAGAAATGTTTCACTTTTGTAAGGCCTATCTCTACCATTGACTAACACTAGGTTACCTTTTTACGTTTAATAAGTGCTAGCTTTGGAATGGAAGAGGTTTATACTCAAAAGAATTGTAATTTAAAATCCTCTTTAATGGTAAAGTTAGATTTTAAGTCACAATTCTGAAAATTACACTTTTAGAAAGTTTCCATATTCTTCTCCTGTACTTTCTGCCAGTATCCTGGGTCACATGAATTTGAATGGCTCTGCTGTTGGAGTTTGTGTATTCCTCCCAGACAATGACAGAAAGGGAAATAGGTGTGGACAGGATGGGCCATCTTGCCATGTTGGCTGGGAGCGGAGCTCTGCCCTGCCCCACTTACACTTCAAAAGACTTTCCTGCAGCACACAAAGGAACTTGATACAAACCTTTGTCAACCCAGAGAGTTTGGATCCTTGATATCGAAGAGAAGAACTTTCCAGAACCAGATGTGGATATAGGACAGGATGTTCTCCTACCCACAAAGGCTCGCACCAGATATAAATATTGGACCCCCAGAAATGCTCCTCAGAGCACTCCTGGGCTTGTGGAATTTACAGAAGAAGCACTTCCCTGCTGCTAGGGAACTGCCCAGCTGCTTGAAGACTGCATTGCTATCTGAGAAGGAAGACTGGACCTGCTTGCCCTCATCCTATGCTACCCAGGGTGACTTCAAGGGCCAGTTGTTTGACCTCCTGTGTGAGCTACATGGACACAACAAGCTTCAGAGGCATCCCTGCCACTGCCCAGCTGGCCTGCTGCAACCGAATCTGCCAGGAACTGCAGCTGGGCCTGCCTGAGCCTCTGCTGGAGAGAGTCCCTAATGACAAAGAGGTGTCTCTCCAGGTCTTGGGCTCTTTTGGTTGACATCAGCGAGAACTCCTCCCTGTCTAACTGAAGGTTCCATCAAATCCTTAGCGAAGTGATGTTAAGTCCCACAGAGCTCACCACACAGCTGAGCAATACAAAGCCTCGCTACACAGATAAAAGCTTAATCAGAACTGACGCTGAGTGACCCAAAGCCCTGCAAACCTTGCCACACAGCTGTAAGCTTCACTGGAACTGTCGCTGAGCTACGCAACGCTTTAAGAAGCCTCAATGCACCACTGAAAGCTTCACCGGAACTGACGTCGAAAGGCACAAAGCCCTGCAAAGCTTCACCGCACAGCTGCAAGCTTCATTGGAACCAAAGCCAAGTAATGCAAAGCCTCACCACAGAGCTGAAAGCTTCATTGGAACCAATGTAGAACCACCGGAAGCCTTAAAAAGCATCGCCTTGCAGACCTCGCACCAACGAAATAAGGTACAACTCCCAGCGGGCCAAACTTGGCCCTATTCCTGGCCTGCAATCCATCACACTCGGCCTGAACTTTATCCACACTACCAGCTACTTTCAGTTAGCGCTTCTTTGTTATTGGTGCTATTTTGACGTAAATCTTTTAAATTTGATATCTCCGGGTCTATTAATTGAATTTTTGCCATTCTGGCGTCATTTTATTTATTAAAATGTATTCTTTTTTACTAAATTGGCTTGGGATTTTTCTTGTGTTGTGTTTTCATGTTACTATTGTTTGTATGCTGCAGAAATACTTTACACATTGCCTCTAAGTTAAGCCTGACTGCTTTTGTGCCAAGCTACCAGAGGGTTGAGCACAGGTTAATTTAGTGACCTTTGTAGTTCACCATGACAAATAATGTTGTTGGCAAATTAGTGGGGCTTCCATCTCCCTCAGCCAATAACCCAAATTCTTACATGGATGTTCACAAAGGTAACTGTACACATGAGTAAATGTACACATGTAAAGTTACTCGCACACTTTTGAGTAACATTACTATTTTTGGCTTTTTGCCATTATGAGTGTAAAGTTACTAAAATATGTAAACCTACATGTCCACATACCCTGAAATAGGGGGCGGAGTCAGTAACAATGTCAAATAAAACTGTAAACTTACAACTTTTAGTGACTTTGACTGTATTTTCTGTCCTGCACACTTGTCTGAGGCCTCCCCAATAGGGGCAGTGATTTCCCTATTTTAATATATAGGCAAATTATTAAGCTTAATAAAGTTAAAAGATGTTTTTGCCTATTTAATTTAATATTAAATATCTGTATTTATGTACTTTACATTTTCTTTAAATGTTACTGCACTGCTAACTATATTTTAAGTTACATTTGTAATAAATTCAAATGGATTAAATAAAAATTATTTTCTAAAGATTTTTTTTTAAAAACCTTAAAGCGTCCTAAACCAAAATGTTTATATTTATTTGCTGTGTTTCTAAATATTAGATACAAAAGTTAATGTAATTCAATTAATTTTTGTTACATTTATTTTTAAGTTAAAAAAGTCAATAAATCATTTCAAATTAAAATAGTATTTATTTATAATTTATGCTTGTTAGAAATGGGGTCTCTAGTTAGCAGTCGGTTTGCACCCTGTCCAAGTAAGGACCCTCACTCTAATCAGGGTAAGGAATTCACACAGCGAAGATAACCCCTGCTCACCCCCTTGGTAGCTTGGCACGAGCAGTCAGGCAATGTGTACAGCATTTGTACATACACACAGTAGCACAGTGAAAACACTACAAAAAGAGTCCACACCAGTTTAGAAAAATAAACATTTTTTTTATCTGCATAAAACAAGACCAAAACGACACAAATACAACATACACAAGTCAAAATATCACTTTTAAAAGGTTCACTAAGTCTTAATCCATAGAAATCAATGGATGCAGGTGTTTTAGCACAAAGTACCTGAGATGCGTAAAAAAAAAAAAGATGATGCTGGCCGCAGAGGAGGTGAGGTGCCAGAAAATACAGAGATGCGACGGTTCCTTACTACGCACAGGAGGTGATGTGTTGATTCCTTACTTACAGAGGAGGTGGGCGTCAATTCCTTGCTAGCAGAGGAGGAGATGCTTCGGTTTCTTACTTCTAGGCAGGGGAGGTGATGCATCTATTCCTTGCTGACAGGGGAGGTGATGCATTTGATCCCTTGCTGGTAGGGGAGGTGATGTGTCGGTTTCCAGACAAGCAGCCTCGGTTCCTTACGGCTGTGCAGTGTCAATGGAGGGTCGGCTCCCAGGGATGATGCGTCGAAAATCCAGATGCAGGGGCTGCTTCAATTTCCACAGCTGTGAAGCAGGTGATGCGCCAATTTTTCGGCCGCAAGCAGGGACAGCATCAGCGTTAGAGTGGGTGCCAAGGATGTCGTGACACAATGCTCAGGACTCGGGCTGCGGTGATTTATCAGCCATGCTGAAGGGGCTGTGTCAATTCTTCGGCCGCATCCCAGCAAAGCGTTGATTTCTCAGCCGTACGGCAGGGTGCATCAAGAAAACAGCAGCTAAGAGTCGATGCATGGATTTTCTTCCTCAGATCACAAGCTTCCACTTCGAAGGGCCCAAAAAATGGATTTAGCACCACTTGGCAAGTCTGGGCTCTCAGAAGAAGAGCCCAGGCACTGGTAGGTTAGGTCTTTGATGGCCCTGAGACTTCTTAACAGGAGGCAAGCACATACAAGCCCTTGGAAGCAGGATGTAGAAAGCAAAGTTCACTCATGTCACTCCCAGGACAGAAGCAGCAGGCCAGCACAACAAAGCAATCAGCAGAATATCAGTCCCTCCTACAGCATCCAGCTCTTCTTCCTGACAGAATGTTCTTTAGTCCAGAAGTGTCCAGAAGTTATGGGGTCACAGCTCCAGTACTTATAACAGTTTCTGCCTTTGAAGTAGGCAAACTTCAAAGCAAAGTCTTTGTAGTACACAAGACTATGCTTATCCCTGACCTCACTCCAGAGAGATGATGGAACCACTTCATGTTACTTAAAAAAGGTTTGAACAAAATGTTCAAGCAACCAGAGACGTTTTAATGCATGAGCAAAGTAGGCAATTGTCCAGGGCCTCCACCTTCCAGGGCGCCCCATGGGAAAGTGAATTTTCTCTCTATTTGACCTCTATGTTTTCAACTTCTCAATCTAAATCCCTCTTCCTCGCTGACTACCTCTACCTCTGGCTCTGTCTCTCTATCCTGTGTCATTTTAAGGATTTTAAGGATTTTCGTGGTCCAAAGAAGACATATTTTAATTCTTTTCGGGCCGCAGCACAAGCCGCAATGGAAAGAGTTATGATTCTGACCGGCTAAACGGCAGTGGCATCATAATTAGGCGGGTGGGACCTCCGACTACTTGTCGGTCAGTCCCAATTCTGTACAATGTTGGTCGGACGCTCGTCTGACCGGCATCGTAATGAGCCCCTAAATGTTGCAATAGAATTATCATTCATAAATTGATGCACATTAGGAACACATTTTTTTTCCAATGTTTAAAATAGAAAGATCTATTACGGAACCTTATTCTACCAAATGGAGGAATACAAAAATAGTGCTGGCACTTACATTTATCAAAAAATATTCTGTGTGATAAATAGTGTGAGTGTTTTAAAATGGGATTTGCAGAGCTAAAAGTGCAATTTGACTTATGTTTAACATCTCTGAAGGAAATATTATTCATTAAAGATTGTTCAAAGTTAATTCACATTGGTAGGGGTTGATCTTCAAAATCCTAAATCATTGAAAAAAACTGTCTGATTAAGAAAGAGGAATGATTTAACTTAAAATCTGAGAATCTACAACCTCCTTCAATTTTTGGGAGGAGTTTGAGCTTAGAGAGAGCAATATGTGGGTTTTAATATTCCATATAAATTTTGCAGAAATTGAGTCAAGTTGTTTTAAATAATACTTAAGAATTTTAAAAGGTATGTGTATAGAATGTGTGGTTCAATCATCATTTTAATAGCGTTTAACCTTCCCCACCATGATAAATGTAACAGAGACCAAGTCAAAATTAATGATTGTATTCTGGATTTCAGCATAACAAAAATATGAGAGTGTCTCTCTCATATAGTGGGAGAGAACAAAACACCAAGATATTTAGGGGGAGATTTACTAAGCTTTTGCGCCGTGTTTACATCACAAAAGTGTCGCAAAATGACGCAAAATGTTTTTTTTGTAATTTACTTTCCAGCGCTAAAGTTGTTTAGCGCTGGAAATAACGTAAAAGTAATGCAAAGCAGCGCATTGCGCTGCTTCACGTTACTTTGTGCCATGGGGGCGTACCAAGGGTGGTGCATGGGCGTTCCCATGCAACCACCCAAGGGTTCTCACAGTAAACCAAATTTACAAAAACAGTGGATTGGGTTTAGCATGAGAAAACTGCGCCCATTTCAACTAGACGCAAGGAAGGAGAAATGCTTTCATTTCTCCTTCCTTTTCAGACTTTGCATGCGTGCTGCACTGTGCAGCATGCATACAAAGTGGGAAAAGCTTTCCCTTGTGTCGAGCATAGTATTTCGTACAGGAAGGGTACCCTTCCTGTACAAAACCTATGCTGGACTCATGCACACACCCTAGCGCTGCGGCGCTAATGTGTCTGCATGGCGCACGGCAGCTGTAATCAGCGCCGACGCAAGGGAAAGGGGAGGAGAGAGTCATGTCTTTGAAGATATGGCGCTCCCCTGCTCCCTCCCTGTCTCGCAACGCAGCGCAGCCTTGCGGGGGGCTGTGCTGCGTTGCATGACTTTTTTGTTAATCTCCCCCTTAATCTTTGAGCGACACCATGTCAAATTAGTGTTAGCAAACATGTGTTGGAAACAAAAAGAATTAAAGGGTAAAATCTCGGGTTTTTTTCAAATCAAGTTCATAGCATGAGGTACTAGATTACAAGGAACTTTTGTTTAAGAAGAGGTCCCAGAAAAGTGAGAGGATTGGACTTATATATTAGGGTATCATAATTATATGCAAATAACTTAACTTCTAGAGAAGCATGTTCGAAGCCATATATATGTGTGTTACACTGTATCCGTTCCAGGAAAAGTTCCAAACATAGAACAAATGGGCAAGAGGGCAACCTTGTCTGGTGCCTCTATGTAATTCAAAGTAAGGAGAAAAACAACCACTTACAAAAACTCTACCCTTAGGGTTAGAGTAGAGTAATTTTATAAAAGAAATGAATTTCAGGCCAAAATCAAACCAATGAAGGATTGTAAACACAAATTGCCGGTTAATTTGGTCAAAAGCTTTATCAGCATCCTAGGAGAGGACTGCAAGTGGGAAATTACATTTTCCTGCTAGACTAATAATATTGGAATACATTCTTGCATTATCAGCAGCAAGTCTTCCTTAGTGAAACCAGATTGGTCAGGTTTAACAAGAAGAGGAACAACAAATTCTAAGTGGGAAGGCAAAATCTTGGCAAACAGATTACAATCATAGTTGATAAGGGAAATGGGCCTCTAGTTTTTACAGGATTAGGTATCCTTATCTGGCTTGGGGATTGTTGTTATCAAGGCTTTCAAGAAGAAGCCACTAGCTCTGGTGAAAGAAATAAAGGAATTAAAAAGTTCTAACAATCTGGAGGAAAAAACAGAGACAAGGACAAAATAAGTTCAACAGAAAACACATCTTGGCCAAGTGCCTTTGCTCTTTTCAGGGATTTAATTGCATCCAAAATCTCCTTCAGGGTGAAATCAGCCTCCAAATTAACAAATCTATCTGTTAGGGAGTGTGGTCAAGGGAGACCATCAAAGAATTTCTGAATATTAGGGGAAGAGGGGGTAGTATCCTCAGTATATAATGATTCATAAAAGGATTGAAATGAATTAGAAATATCAACATTGGAGAGATATTGAGGTATCAAATTCATTAACGATAGATTCAATAGACTTATGTTCTGTTTTTATTTTTAAGTAACTGGCAAGCATTTTACATGCTTTATTTTGACCACCATGAAATTTAGATTTGATTTTAAGTAGAATGTTATAGACATCAACAATAGCAAGTGTGTTAAGTTCCAATTTAGCTTTAATCAAATCGAGCATTGTAGACCAAAATTTGGAAGTAAAGTAAGCAGGTTCAAATATTGTAACTTGTTTCAATAGGAGAGCATGTAACCATTCAAAACCCTTCATTTTCTGGCAGAATAAGCAATGGTGAAGGGCCAAAATGAGGCCTTGAAAGCATCCCAAGTGAAATAACTCTTGTATAAAGGCAGTAGCTTCAGTAGTAAATTGGTTATCAGATAATAAAGAATTATTACATTTCCAGCTACCAGTTTTTAAATCAATATTGGAAATATTTAAGGAGGTCAATATTGGGGCCTGGTCAGATATAAAGTTGGATCCAATTTCAGAAGATTGTAGAGTAGGGAACAATGATTTAGTAACCAAAATATAATCAGTTATGGACATTTTAAAATAAATATTGGAAACAAAGAGATTTCCAATTTTTCAGGATTTCAAATTCTTCAAACATCATGTAATGGTCGAGGAGTAATAGCTGATTGGAATATTTTATGTGATTTATCTGGCTTAACTTTATACTTAGATTTTCAATCCAGAAAAGGGTCTAATAAATTGGTTAAAATCTCTGGCCATAATGATATTGTAGTTAGAAATTTTAGCAAGTTTTATATTAATGGAGTGCCAAAAGTCACGGTCAGATTTAGCAGGGCTGTGAGAAATTGGATTGTTGGTTGATTGTGGTGTGAGCTTTAGTCAAGCAACAGCCTCAATCCCTTGCATGGTGAACTACAAAAAGTCACTAAATTAACCAGTGCTTAACCCTGGGTAGCATGTCAGGCTCAACTTAGAAGCAATGTGTAAAATATTTATGAGCACACAAGCATTAATAGAGTGAAGACAAAACACAAAAAAAATCTCAAACCAATTTACGAAAATAGAGTATATTTTAGTAAATTATTTGGCACCAAAATGACAACGATCCAATGAAACAAACCAGAGTTATGAAATGTTAACATTTTTATTAAAGCATAGTGTCTTAAAGATCAAAGTGCCAACCGCGGACACCTAGCCACGGGAGGCCGGGTCAAAGTTGAAAAACTATGGCCGACCACGATGGTGAAGAAGTGGATTGGGCCTGGTCAGCGCTTTCCTTCAGACTTAGATGAAATTAAGAGAAAAAGTGTTTAGTGGGGTAAGTCTACAGGAAGTGTCCAAGGAGGGAGTGTCATCGTTGGAGGCCCTTGGGTTGAAGTCACGGAGAATGTTTCTACGTTCGGACTTAGTCTCCTGAAATTGAAGTCGAAAATCTCCAGTGGGAAGAGTCACAGGACTGTAGCTGAAGACAGTTCCACAAGGCCAGATACGCCTTTAGCGATGGACCGCTGAAAAGGAATTGCTGCTGCAAGGAAGAACGTAGCAGGAGAAGCCGTGAAGTCAATCCAACTGGCAATGCACCTTGGGCGGATAAGCGAGCAGGTTGGTCTCAGTGTCCTGGTTCTCTGTAGGGGTGGGTGCAGAATTCCACTCTGCTGGCCGAGTTTGCGGAGTTTTGCCCACTCCGCGCTCTGCGTGGAGTTCCACAATACTCTGCAAAGTGACACAGAGTTTTTTCTCCCGCACGGTTCGCCAACGTTAAATTGGCGAGCACGAGTGAGAAAAATTACGTACTAGACCTCCTCGCGGTGGGACTTCTCAACGTAGGTGGTCACAGCAGGTCATGACCACTCACGTTGAGAAATCTGTCGCTCACGTTGAGGAAGCCGCCGCTCGAGTAAAATATCTACTTGAGAGGCAGAAAGAAGCAGCGCCCTCTGGTGCAATGCGTAGTGCCGTTCATGCTGATTTTACAATGCAGGACAAACTCCCGGTGCTACAAATCAGTGCAAGAAGTGTCACCAAAATTAATCTCAGAACAGGGATGAGCAAGGATTAGATGGGCGCGTAGGCTCCAGAAGATAGGGAAGACGGCACTCCTGCAGGATGAATCACTGAATTTTCCCTCCCAAATATGTCTAATATGCAGCCACATTAATTGGCCAGACCTTAAGAAAAACACGGAAGAGCACGAAGTATCTTCAATAATTTGAGATTAAGTTGCTGTCCGCTTTGTCCAAAATCGGAGCTCCGGAATGACTGCTCCGTCTTTTGGGATTCATCCTGTCAGAGTGCCGTCTTCCCTACCTTCTGGAACCTACGCGCCCATCTAATCCTTGCTCATCCCTGTTCTGGGATTAATTTTGGTGCCCCACCTTCCCTTTCACTTCAGTCCTGAGGAAGACCCCTTGTAAGGAATTTATAAGCCTACAGTATATTTGGGGTCGAAACATCGACATCTTCATTGATCGCCAGCTTAATCAACAGCAACTCTGCACTGTGATATGATTTCAAAGCATGGCTATGCACAATGTTGATTTTACTTTGATATATGTGGCTTGAGGTAGAGCCTTTGTTAGTTTCATGTCTAGAATTATGAGATCTGCACTTCATCTTTTTGTATACCCTTTTACCTTAACTTTAATCATCACATCCTCTTTATTTTGGAACCCCCCTTTCCTTTCCATTCCGGGCACATATTCATATTAATGTGTTGATATAATCCGATGTTCAGTGTGATTAAATAACATTGAACTTTTGAAATTCACCAACGTGGTTGTGGTATGTGTTTTTTATGTCTTTATGGTTTATTTATGGTGAAAAGCTCTTCACTGGGACCAATCCCATGTTGTGCATAAAGGCATTGATCAGCACCCATCGTCTATCAGTATTGCACTCAGTGGAAACAATTTGTAGTCTCTAAGCGTTATGAAAGAGAACAGCAACACAACCGTTATGATCAATTGCAGGAAAGAAAAAAACCTGCACAACCCATTGTCTCTTCAATTTAACCGATTCTGAAGCATTAGAATGTGTTTCTTGAAAAAAAAGGCAATTTTAGAATCAAGTTTAGATAAATGAGAAAGTATCTTTTGTTATTTGACTGAGTGGCTAAGTCCACGAACATTCCATGCAACAACATTGATCATGTTGTATACATGAGGATAGGACTACAGGAACAAGGGTGACAAGCTGCATAAAAAAGGGGAGAGACAAAATAACAACAATGATTATAAAGGCTAAGGAATAGAAATAAGGAAACAAATATCAGACAAGCACTCATAGGGAACAAAGGGGAAGAGAAGAATAGAAGCAAGGACAAACATCCAGATCTGAGTAAATAGCTTCTAAAAAGTGATAGAAGACATGTCTTCACCAAGACAAGACCAACAACAGAGGATGGAAAAGAATAATAATAAAACAGGGCTAAATAGGGAAAAGCCACAAAAAACAGAAAAATATCTTGGCACTTCTGAGCAATGGCATTCATTTGGTGCAATGTATTGGTCTGAAGGAAGATTTTCAGTTTAGGAGGCACCTCAAAGAATTTAGCAGTGCCTTCATAAGTTATCTTGCATTAGCAGCAATGAAGAATGCCATTACAAATGTTCAATTGTCGCAGTTAAGGTCTCAAGGAGAGAAATTACATCTGGCATTAGTTATAGAAGAAATATCTTGGGATATAAATATATGATGACCAGAGCGCACACAATGCCTTTTGTCTTTGACTGACTTCAAAACACGAAGAATGTCTTTAAATTCTAGAAAAAGCATAATTATGCCTCGAGGTTTGGAAGAATGACGATGAAGTTGACCTAAAAAATGAGTCCAAGATGGTCTGGGATGAATTTCTTTAAGAATTTGAGAAGATTAGAGCCTTCAAGATCCTCCGGTAGAGCATATGAATGAAGATTATTGCGGCGACTCCTATTGTCCAAATCCTTTGTGTGTAGTTTGAGCTTCGGGATTAATTGTTCAAGTAGTGGACTTTTTGTAGACATATCTTGAAGGGAACTAATACATTGTTGCATTGCAGTCATTTTGCCCTCCATAAGGATTCATTGGTCTTCCATCTTAGCAACTTTTCATTTGTAGAACTCATAAAAGGCTGAAGTGTCCTCACCTCATTGAAAATAGTATCCAAAATCAGGTTACAGGGTGAAAAAATAGGTGATGGGGGATCATTCTTGGCCCTTTTAAATTTAGCCCTAGGAGAGGTAGCCTTAACCCCAACGAGTAAGTGGGTAGCCATTTAAATATGAAGGTTCTTACTGTGAGACATTACTACAAAAACATAATTCTTCCCTTATACTATGTTGATGCAAAGAAAGCAGCAAAGCAAAATATCATGGAGAAAGAAATTCAGATTAGCAGAAAAAGAAACCTTCACATTTCCTAAACAAAGTTCATGTTTAAGGTATAACGGTCTATGATGGAACAGCATTGATGCAAAAACATCACACAGTGAAGAAGTACCTTTAGTCCAAAATGCGGCAAACAGGTGCATTATCCAAAGAGGTGAAATGATAATGGAGCGAGCAACACCATTGCCTCAGATGAGATTCAAGAAGAGAAACAAGCTTGTTATTTAAAATGGTGGCAACTCTCTGTAGGAAATTAAAAGGCTCATAAATAAGAAGACAATTCCTCAGTATAATAGAACCCCCCTATAGGGCCCGCAGCCATCCTGCCCGGCATGTGAAGTCACCCTCCCAGCTACTCTGACTTTGATCAGAGATTTCTGGTCTCTGTTCAGAAGTCATAAAACACCATTGTACTAGAATAGTATGATTGACCTATGGGGTGGGGGAACAAATGGAAAAGGTTTTTTTTTTTAGGAATGCGGAGGATGGGTGGATTGATGTATAGAAAAAAAGAAGAAAGGACAGAATGATGGCCGGACAAATGGATGGATGGATAAGGCAGAGAGCAGGATAGAATAATGGACGGTAGATGCATGGATGGATGGATGGAAAGTCAGAAAGAATGAATGAGAGAAGTATGAAGGAAAAATGGAATAAAAAAGATAGAAAAAGACAGAAATAGTTATTGGAGGATGGAAAGAAAGGAACCTAGACTGAAAGAAAAATGAAGGGAAGGAAGGAAATTTCAGGATTTCTTGAGGAGAGCAATTCCCTGAACGGCTACTGGGATCGCTATCCTCAAATGCTCGCTCATTACTAGTTGGGGTATGGTTCAAAGTGGGGGGAAGTATTCATCTGATCTGTCTGGCACCTTTCTATCATCTGTTCTCTGAGATTTATTTCGGCTGGTCTTGTATTACTCCCTTGATGTCCTGGCACGAGATGCTGTTTTGGCAGTGACAAGTCAGCTCACCCTTTGGTGCACCATTTTGAATGGGCTGTAACAAACAACAAAAAGGCCAGTTTTAAAATAACTACAGTAATGAGCCATTAGGCCAACCAATTTTTTTTTTCCAGGAGGGAGCCTACTATTTTGTTCCATGTTCAGATTTAATCAAATATTATACTTCCTGTGCAAATCATTACCAATATGTAAAATAACCCTTCCTGGTGCATTGCTTTTGGTCCACGTTCAAGATCGGACAAAACCAAGCAGCAATACTGAATTCAAAAACATTAATATGTTCTTTTCCTACGTGGTTGTACCACTAAATTGCTTTGGATTGATATGAATTTGTAATTAGGGCACTACTTCAGTGGGAAAAAAGTAGAATATTATCTCTTCATAATTTCAAATAAACGGTGCAACTTTTTTGTTTTCTTTTTGTCCCCAAATAAAGGTGTGGGAAAGAAAAGGCATGTGGCAAATACAACGTTTTTTCTTACTCCACAACTGACTAAGATTTGAAGGCTGGTTGTGCCAGGCAAAAACAGGAAACACTAGACATATTTTGCACATACACTGTCCATTGGAGCGGAGTGCTTCTAGTACACATTTTCGAAGGTTTGGTATTTCTCTCACAAAATCATTCAAGGAAAAAATATGAAATGTCTCTCATCAAACACACAGCAACGGCGGGTTCTCGTTTTCATTTCTTTGATTCCTTCTGTCAGCTATGTGTTTTCAAAGCCGAGGCTCCTCAATACTCCTTCTCTACCAACAGCAACCAAAGTAGGTCATTTTGCTTTTGATCTCTTCAGTGCTTAGCCCAGACCACACATAAGCGCCCCCACCAGTGTGTGATGATTCAATTATCAATGCTTCTCGTCGCCTGCTACAAAATCCATTGATCCGCCATTTTGGCACATCTTGTTGCTATCAATCGAAAAGCCTTGCTGGGTGTTTGATCCAATAAGGGATTAGTAAACCAGCAGGTGGATTCAGAAGTTGATTCCCTCGAAGGGAAGTCAGGGGGCGGTGCTAGGCGCAATGATACATCAACAATGCGCAACATGCTGCAGATGCTCATTTGCATATGCCAAGGTCAGGAAAAGAAGAACAAACAAAGCTCTCACCATTGGAGCTCACCTTCGGGGGAGGCGCTTTTCTTTGTAGAATGAAACGTTATTTTTTTTTTCTGCCAGGCTGAGGGAATTCAATTCTTTACAGTACTGTATACTTTTCATTTCATCCTGGCGGATGCTCTGCGGGTCTCTAAACTCGAATCAAAAGGTTAGAAATATAGCCTGGATTAACACAGGATTACACGAGAAAGTTAATTCCCTGCATTTTCCATTCATCTTTTGTTTCCTCCATCTCACTATTTTAGGTCATGCATATGAGCTTCCATGCTGTGTTATAATTGCGTCTATTCAAAAATCATTTCTGCATGTTACACCATATGCTGATGCAGCTGTCAAAGGGGAGAACTGACGTTCTTACGGAAACCTAAAGTTGTCGAGCTCTCAAAGGATTTATATAGTTTAGGACGAAGGTTTATGCGAACATTAATTAAGAACTCCAGTCTGTCTAAGCCTGCATTTGATCCCCTTACAAATGGTATCATTTTCTACTCATCGCTATGCATTTTCACCACGTGATACAATCCCTCTTCTTTCAACCGCTTCTATTCAGGCATCAGAATTCTGTCTAGAATGTTAGCACCAGAAAGGATTGTGGTTTAAAGAACTTTTCTTTCCGACAACATGAAAGTTTTCGAATTCTTTTGTACCCGTCTTTGATATTAAAGGCACGTTGTAAGCCTTATTAAAATGAACTCATAAAAAACTGCCATGAAAAAATATAGATACCTCATGCGACGCGCGCTTTTCTTCCACCCAATTGCAAGGTTTCTCCTATGCCGCTGAAAACAATGGGGCATATTCTCAAGGACTTATCGCTGAGTTAGCGGCTCTTTATCGCAGCCAAAGTGGTGATAAATACATCGCACCATTCACAAGCTGGTGCTAACAACCGACATCACAAGTATTCCTGCAATAGCAGCCGCAAAAAACATTGCCACGGATGACACCGGCAACTAACGCTAATGAGATGCAGAGTAGGCGTTCCCGTGCAAAAACCCGCGGAAACACCACTTCGCAACATTCACAACGACCAGCCAGATTGGCGATAAGACCACAAAACATGCGATAAGGCGCGTTAGCAGCAGGGATTTAACACCTGCTCCTACCTGGTGTTAAGTCGGATGACAACCTGCGCAACAAAAGGGAGCCCAGCCCACAGCCACACCAGAAAAACAACAGATGCCGTGGAGCTACTGACCATGCAGCTCGGAGCCCCAAGAGGGCCACAACACCCAGCGCCACCCCCCACAGGACCCCCCGGTGGCCCTATCCCCGGCACCCCCTCCCCCCAGACAAAGATATCTCACATCTACCTTACAAATTCATGAACACAACAATTCGCCTGATGTCGCAAAAGTACACCAACCAACATCCATGTGTGGTTTGAAAAAGGAAAAACACACATACAGCGCAGAATTCCAAAAATGATCAATTTATTCAAATTCCAATCAACATAAATAATTGGAAGAGTCATGGCGGGTCTTCTCCGGACAAACCGTAAGTCACAGCCTGCAAGACAAAATTGAAGATAAGAAGGTGTGTCATGCGCACAACAAAGAACAGAGAGAGAGAGAGAAAGAGAGAGAGAAAGAAAGGGAGAGAGAGAGAGAGAGAGTGAAAGAGAGGGAGAGAGAGAAAGAGAGAGAAAGAGAGGGGGAGAGAGAGAGAAAGAGAGAGAAAGATAGAGAAAGAGAGGGAGAGAGAGAGAAAGAAAGAGAGAGAAAGATAGAGAAAGAGAGGGAGAGAGAGACAGTGCCGACACTGCGCACCCAGGCCGCTGCACCCCAGCCCCTCCCGCCGCCCAGCGCGGATTGCCCGCCCCTGCGCACCCAGGCCGCACTGCTCACCTTCCGCCACCGGCGTGTCTCCAAGAGGGCACACCACGTCCCGGTGCAAGCTCCGAGCCCGGGGCCCGCGACCTTGGCAGCCTCCACATCACGCATCCCCGCAGCGCGGGCCACCAGGCGCACACTTGACTCTGGGTCTTGATTTTGCAATGGCAGAGATCACATCAGTGCACACGTCATCATCGCAGGCTGCACACCCGCTCAGCTCTCTAGGTGCCACTAACTCTGTGAAATGCGAGGCAACGCCACGTGGCGGTAGGCCCGCGCTGCCCGCTGGCTCAGGCCTACATTGTGGTCCACCAGGCGCACACTTGACTCTGGGTCTTGATATAGCAATGGCAGAGACCATATCAGTGCACACGTCATCATCGCAGGCTGCACACCCGCTCAGCACTTTAGGTGCCCCTACCTCAGTGCACAGTAAGTCACCGTCCCGTGGCGGTAGGCCCATGCCAGCCGCAGTGCAACCGGTGCCACCGACTCCGTGCAACGCAAGTCATGGACCCTATATTATTGAGCCTCGTCGTAGGCCAGGCGGACGCAGCCATGTCACCTCAGGCACTGGGGAAGAACTGGGACACGTAGCGTCGTCATACCCCCCTTTATACGTACGCCGAGTGGGCTGGGTCGGCGTACGCCAGGCCAGCGTAGGGGTGTGAACAATTATCCCTGGCCTCTGGGCGTGGTTCATATCTGGGCTGCACAGGAAACCAACTGATGCGTGTGTCTCTGTTGCAGTGTCTGCGCCACACGGCCCGCAATCGACAATGTTGCAATGTTGCATGCAGCCGGAGGGCGTCCGCGCACGAAGGGACTGTACAAGGAGTGCAAGGCCGCTCGGGTCTTGGCTCATACATGGCAACTATTGTGTGTGTTCATCGCTTTTGGTGCACCATAAGCCCAAGGCCTAGCCTCAATTGCAGCGCGATAGCCACATCACATACCCAGGATACAAGCAGTGGTCTGACTAACATTAGGGATGAAAGCCCCCTTGTCTCAATACAGAAGGCGGAAGGACATCTGCACCCCTGACCTTGGAAATGCATGCGGCAGGCACCCCCTAAGAGAGATACCATGGCAGACGAAGACGACTCCCACACTACACACGGCGCCAATGAAAGATCAACGTATCCACACCCCACACACAGAAGTCCTTGCCCGAGGTACTCCTGCATGGAACGGCCTTGACACTTACGTACAGGACAACCCATACGTACAAACTTTGCACACTCATACGACTCATTGCTCCGAGCTGTGGCATATCATCCACATAACAGCCGCAGGTCAGAAGAGTGCCGGTTCTACGAGTGCGAACAACGCAATGTCAGAACATCCCGGGCACATGCACAACCCCTGTCACGTGGAACTGTACCGTGACCGAATGCTGCATTTGTTGGGGGCACTGCCACTGGCAGTGTTGCGCATCAGTTACCGTCTGAGCTTCCGTCTTGCGTACGTCACCTGCGTCCAGCCCTGGTTCCACTGCCGATCATGCATATTCGAGTGGCCCATGGATGTCTGCCTATCCAACACAACGGTAGCTGAACTGGATTATGACATGTGTGTGCGCCCCCTGTTGGACCACGACCAGGAGTGTAACCGTGATACCCGTTCATGGGATGCCTTGGAATTGGGCGTATGTGCTGGCAGTTGGGCATGTGAGATCGCACAATTCCTCGTGTGCAGTGACCACATCGAAGCGCTCCCCTATTGGGCTGTGTTGCGGATTGGTGAAACGGCGTGGACGGAGCACATCTGTCCGGACCAGCTAATGGATTGGCTCGCCCCCGTGTTCGTTGAAGTCGACAACGACGTACTCTTGGAACTGATTGCCCATGAAGCTGCGCTCGCTTTCATGGACGAGTAACTACGTTCCTGCAGCCACAAGAGATTGTAACCCATGGCACAGGTCCCAACACCCTTTTGCATCTTGGGGAAATGGACACATATCCCACCATGACAGTGGACATGTCTGCATTCGCCTGGACTCAGAATGCATGTGCGTGCAGGACTGCGGGTTGACACACACCTGTGCAAGGTGAGTGGACAGCGGCGCCTGGCAACGTTCCTCAACCTGACACACCGCTGGAGGGAGAGTACACACATGGCAATGTAGTACTACATGTGACCTTGTTGGACTCCTTCACCTGCTCACTGTCAGCAGAGCAGGCAGTCAGCGCTGTCCGGTGGTACAGGACTATGCAGATCCCATGGGCTGTGAGTGGTGTCCCCTGACACGGTGCAATGAGCATTCGCCAAACACCACATGACTCGTCCAGCAAGGCAAGGTGGGCTGAGACCGTCGGCATCCGTCATGGTTGGTGTTCATTTGTGCCTCCCCATGTCTTGCACCTCTACATGTTCCTTGGCTGCCTGTTAGTGTATGATGCATTGGTCTGCATGTTGTGGCCCTTGTCTTGCCCGTACTGACACGCACATGCTAATAAAGTCTACGCAGCTTCACTAGTGTACAACTGTGATGAGTGTTGATTTGCATGCCAAATCGTGTGCCCCAATGAGCATTGTACGTACACAGGGAGGGACTGACTGACGGATTTCACTTAGGGGTGAGTCCCTATTGCCAGCTCCACCTCTGTGAGCCAGACATTGTGTTTGGGAGAGTTGCTGGTCGACCTGTGCGCTTACGTGTCTTCAGCAATGTGAGTATGGTGTCCAACTTCTTGCCATGTGGACCAATGTGTTCCATCAAACCAGGCTGTGTCCACACAGTTGAGTGTGTGTAGGTATGCGAAGAGATGTTCTGTTGTCACATGTGATGTGGGACACTACTTTAGGCCTCCTACCGACTCTGACATATTTACACACAGCCCTATTTAATACATGGACGTGGGGCTACGTTGGGGGTTGCGAGATTGTTGTTCATGATCAATGAGGCCACAGCTAGTTCACACCTCCACAGTCATGTAATTGGCCATGTGTGTCACGGTCAAACATGCGCATTGATGTCATTTCCCAGGGTGTACCTTTTTGTGCAATCAATGTCCCTACAGTCATCCATACTGTCATACTTGATTGGACATAGACATGACACATCTGTGTGATTAGGAATGTTTTATTCACATCCTGTGGAGTGTCGGAGCTGGAGCAGTACATGGCCATGCACACCCCACATTACATGGTTGCCCAGTGGAGGGCCAAACAGAGTCCTTTAGGGGATGACAAGTTAATCGGTAGAGGAAGAGTTGAGTCCGCAGCCTGTTTGCTGTGTCATTGGTAACCAGAGCAGATATGGCAGTCCATGTCGGGGTCCAGGTGGATGTCGCAGAGTGTTTCGGGTGACAGTGGAAGGTGTAGTACCAGGGCATGATGCAGAGGGCTGTACCAAGCAGAAACAGGCCATATGGCGGGGGATGAATGCTACAACCTCCTTTTTGACACAGAGTCATTACCGTCCACATCTTCGTCCTCTGATACGTCTTCTGTGTCAGGTGTGCCAGGTGTATGTGGTGGTGTTATGGCTGCATCACTGTGTGCCACTGACACATCAGGGGGCGGAGGTGGTATGGCTGCATCACTGTGTGCCACTGACACATCAGGGTGCGGAGATGTGTGTGTCGAAGTTCCTGCAGCAGTCATCTGGGACAGGCTCTGTGGCAGCAATGGCAAGATGAGGATCTGCAGGGCATGGTAGATCCCAGCTACATCTCGCTGGTGTTCAGCCGTGGCAGCCATCCTTCCTTCCTGCATCCACTCCATGTTCGCCATTGTCCTCCGCATCTGTGCCAACTCTGTGCTGTCGTCGCTGGAGCCTCTCTGCCTAGACAGTTCTTGTATCTGAGTAATGGATCCAGTGAGGTCAGCCAAGGATTGTTGTAGGGCATGGATCGGACTGTGGGTGTCCGTTAGGGACTGTAAGTGGTCCCTGATGGGACTGAGACACCCACGTATGGCATCTAGTTTGGCTGCCATGAGGTCGAAACCCACCTGCACCTGTTCAGCCAGCCCCCACTGGCAGTCTGACACACGGCGTTGGAATGCCATGTGTTCTTCAGTGAGGTGCTGGGAGCCAGCCGTGGTGGTGGGTGCTTCCTGCTGTGTGGTCTGTGCAGGGGGTGGTATCACCTCGATGCAGCTGGGCTGCCCTGCTCCTGGAGGTGGGGTGCTGAGGCTGTCCACGAGCCGTTGGAGGGTGTCGGAGTCAGATGGCCAGGGGTTCCTCCTCCTCATCACTGAAGAGATGTCTGGTCTGCTCTGCAGGAGGTGTTGATTGTCCCTCTGCAATGTGAAGGGGAGATGCAGGTTAACAGTGTGTTCCATGTATGTGCACGCATTGTACATGTTTACATACTGACTGCATGACAATGTACATTGTGACTGTTTTGGAGGAGCTGGGTATTTGATGGGGGACAGTGGACATTCCGAACTACATGACGGATGTGAGGTTGTACTCGTACATTATCATCTGACAGTTTCCTGCTATGCCTGATGTGATTGGCCATTTTCTACGCACGTGCGGCACCAGTTGTGTCCTCTGTTCTGTGGTGTACGTGTGGCACTTTGTACCACATTGTGGTCAATGTTGATGTGCTGTGATTGCTATGTGTGTGTGCTGCATTGTGGGAGAGTCGCCCCTGCAGCTCTGATTTAGCGGCCCCTTATCCCTTTGAGGCGGTGTGCCTTTGACTTGTGTGCTTTTACGGTGCTGAGATGTTGGCGACTTGGGTAATTTGTGCTCCTGTACGGATTTTGTACTCTTGTGCATTGTTTGTCTGCAGATGTGTTGTTGACGTCAGGGGTTGTATGTGCACGTGGATGTGTCAGAGTGTGACCTGCTCCTTTGGGGATGTTATCCACACTGGGCCACCTCAGTGTCGTGGCGTGCTCCATGTCATGTATTTTGACTGCAGCCATGCTAGTGGTCATGCAGTGTCACTTGCATTGTCAGTGTGGCTCACAGAGCCGCTGCTTTGCTGGGTTCAGCACATGTGCATGGGTAGGTTGTGGGATTGGTGAGGGGGGCATTTGTGCACATGGTGGACGGGGGCCTACTTGGTGTTTCTGTGTGTGCTGCAGTGTGCCAAGGCCATCAGGGACAGGTTCCACAGTCATTGTGGGTGTGCAGTGTGCTATTCTTGATTGTGCATGTGTGCCATTGTGCCCATCTCCCCCCGTCCCACCAGTCCCTGGTGGTTACTCACCCTGTTGCTGTTGGGTCAGGTCATTTCGGGCAGTGTCCGGACCCCCAACTCCTTGCACCGTCTCCGCACTGATGACTGTGGCCACCATTTCCTCCAGCTCATCCAGCTCCTCCTGTGGCGCAGGACTCCCACCTCCAGTGGCCGTTGCTGCCTTCAGGTTGGCAGCGAGTTTCTGCTTGGTTTGGCTTTTGACGTCATGCCAGTGCCTCTTGACCTCCTCCATTGACCTCCTCGACACTCCGACTGCATTCACGTTGTTCACGATGGACTGCCATATTTCCGTTTGTGTTGCCGATGACACAGTGGAGGTGACGTACAGTTGTTGGTAGTGTTCGGTCACCTCCGTGACGATGATCCGGTTTTCCTGCGGAGTGAACCCCGTCTTCCTCTTCTCTTTGCCCTTCTCCGGCCCCGGGGTTCCTGGCTGGTCGTCTGTGTGGCTTGTGGGGTTCGCGTTGTCCTCTGCACTGGGTCCGGGTGCATCCATGGTGCTACGCAGTTGCATTTATTTGTCTTTTTTTTCCTCTGCTTTTATGGTGCATTCTCACGCATGGCGCGTGGGAATCGCGGGCCTGTCGCTGGTTTTCGCTGATTTTTGTATCGCCATTGGGGTCATCGCAACTTTTTTCGCGTTGGGGTTTCGCATTTTTTCGGCGTCGCGTTGATTTTAACGCGGGCATTTGTCGCGTTATCGTGAGGCTATCGCATGGTGCCGCCGGGTTGTGAATGCTGCGTTAACACAGTGTTATTTTCCCGCGATGGACTGCGATGTGAGAAGTTGCGTTAAGCGATTTTGGCGATAGTTAACACGCGTTCTTGAGAATATCCCCCTATGGGGCATATTCTCAAGGACTCATCGCCGAGTTAGCAGCACTTTATCGCAGCCAAAGTGGTGATAAATTCATCGCACCATTCACAAGCTGCTGCTAACAGCCGATATCACCAGTATCCCCGCGATAGCAGCCGCAAAATACATCGCCACGGATGACACCGGAAACTAACGCTAATGAGATGCAGAGTAGGCGCTCCTGTGCAAAAACCTGTGGAAACACCACTTCGCAACATTCCCAACGACCAGCCAGAACGGCGATAAGAATCAAAAACATGCGAAAAGGCGCGTTAGCAGCAGCGGTTTAACACCTGCTCCTACCTGGTGTTAAGTCGGACAACAACCTGCACCATAAAATGGAGCCCAGCCCACAGCCACACCAGAAGAACAACAGATGCCATGGAGTTACTGATCATGCAGCTCGGAGCACCAAGAGGGCCACAACACCCACTGCCACCACACCCAGGACTCGCACCCCCCCCAGGAACCCCCCCGGACTTCCACAGAGGCAGCGCAGACAAAGACACCGGAACGTCTGAATTCGCACCAGCCTGGAAGACTTAACACCAGAGGAAGTCATTGCCCACTACAGCCTCAAAAGGACAACCATCCTACGCATCCTGACCATCATTGCCCACAGGCTGACGGTACCAACACAGCAGAGAACCAACATCCCAATGCAGACAAAGCTGCTGGCCGTGCTGCACCTGTTGGCCTCTGGGACCTTTCAACCAACAACTGCCAGAGTCGGAGAAGTCTCACAGCCAGCCCTGTCAAAGTTCCTCACACCTGTCCTGGATGCCATCATCAGCTTGGTACCCCAGCAACTTTACTTCCCACACACTGCGCAGGAACAGCTGGAGATCAAGCAAGGCTTCTACGCCATAGCTGGCTTCCCGCACGTCTTGGGGGCATTCGACTGCACACATGTACTCCTCGTGCCCCCTGCCGCCACTGCACACAATTACCGCATCAGGAAACACACACATTCCATCAATGTGCAGGCAATAGTGGACCACCGGGGACTCTTCACCAATGTCGTCGCCAACTACCCAGGCAGTGTGCATGATTCCTTCATCTTCCGACAGTCCATCATCAACCAGTGCTTTCAGGATGCCACCTATGGGAATGCACTGCTCGTCGGTAAGTACCAACGGAACACACCACACACCTCAACACCACATTCAGACAACTCACAACTCTGGGAATGCACACGTCACAAAATCACATACAACATGACAACCAACATCCCCACATTCCAAACACGACAACACTACTTACTGTGGCAACCTGGGCTAGCCATCTACACAAGCCATCAATGGCATGGCACCTCAGCCACACATTTGCAGAATGTGGGGAGAGGTGGGAACCCGGCATGTGCGAAGGAGGCAAGTGACCCATGAATAAGAATGCACACAATACCAAGTGTGGAGTGGATGTGCTGGACAGACCACAGTATGCAGACCACAGACACTTCCATGTCGACATACACTGCTGGTGTCTGGAGTGTACTGGACAGTGGACGCAACCATGTATCCGCAGCCAGCGGAGAAAAATACAGAAATGTAGCTTGTTACGTCCCCCCCTGTAAGCGTGCGCGGAGTGGGCTGGCCCGGCGTATGCCAGGCCAGCGTAGGCGTGTGAATAAAAAGCCTGTTACACTGGGCATGGTTCTCTTCCGGAATGGCCAACGTGTCTGCCAGGGCTGCGCCTCTCACCCCGCCACGATGCCGACGCCGTGAGCGGCAGTGCCTGCGATCCTGTGCACCTGCTGCACCCCAGGCCGCTGGTCCCAAAACCCATCATGCCCACCCCAGCGCAGCCAGGCCACACTGCTCACCTGCTGACACCGGCGTGTGTCAAAGAGGGCCCACCACGTGCCGGTGCAAGCTCCAAGCCCAAGGCCCGCGACCATGGCAGCCTCCTCAGACCATCACGGCCTCCGCGACACAGGCCCCCCATTACTCCTTTCTCATTGACATACTCCACCGCTGCCTCTGGCCTACACTGCGGTCCAGTAGGTCACACATTTGGAACTGAGTCTTGATTATTCAATGGCAGAGTACATACATTTATTGAAGGGTTTATATCACTGTACACCCTACGATGTGGTGCCACCGACTCTGTGCATAGCATCCCAACGACACGTGTCTGTGGGCCCATGCTGACTACTGCCTTCGGCCTACACTGCGGCCCAGCACCGCGGGGTCACCTGTGTGCTGCCTACACTGCGGTCCAGCAGGCCTCACATAAATCCAATACAATCCGTACCAGGCAGGACACGGCATCGTTGCAGGCTGCACACACGCACAGCTCTGGTGCCACTACCTCCGTCAACCACAAATCATCGCCACATGGCATTCCAACGTAGTGTGTGAGAGTACCAGGAGGAGCTGCCTGAACAGCCGTTGCCCTGCGCTGATCGCTGCCTCAGGCCTACACTGCGGTCAAGTAGGTCACACATTTGGAACTGAGTCTTGATTTTACAATGGCAGAGTCCGTATCATTGCACGCTAGGAGAGGAGTAAGAGGAAGACGCGATTCAGTCCGGATGACAGACAGGATCCCTCGTTACGGAGGTGACCGAACCCCACCAACAACTGCCCTGGTGCCACTGACTCTTGTGCATCGCAAGCCAAGGACACATGGCTGGGGGCCCCTGCTGACCGCTGCCTCCGGCCCACACTACGGTCAAGTAGGTTACACATTTGGAACTGAGCCTTGATCTATTTATGGCAGAGTTTATACCATTGTACAGGCATCATCGCAGACTGCATCCCCTTTCAGCTCTGGTGCCACTAACTCTGTGCCCTGAAATTCATGGACACCCTCTGGTTGAACTTTGGTGGCGTCTCAGTCAATGGCCTGGGGGTTGTCTTCAACATCATGTGGCTGGTAATGACTTGGTGTTAAACATGAGTCTGTAGCATTCATCTCCTCCATATTGCATGTGTCTGCTTGGTACTGCCCTCTGTATCATGCCCTGGAAGAACACCTTCCACTGTCCCCCGAAACCCTCTGCGACATTCACCTTGGACATCGACGAGAACCCGCTCAGCTCTCATGGCCCTACATCAGTGCACCGGTAGCCACCGTCCCGTGGCGGTGTGCCTGTGCCGGCCGCAGTGCATCCGTGGCTACTAACTCTGTGCAGCTCAAGTCGTGCACCATTGCTGTTTGAACTGTGAACTTCTGATTGTCTGATCACTGTTGTAGTTGTTGCCAGCACCAACAACTGCCTGAGGGCTGGCTTACACTCACCCCACACCCATCCAGCACAGGCGTCACTGGACATGTGACCCTGTCAATAAAGGGTCCGGGCGCACGTGCCCATAGCCAGTTCCACAAACTATCTAAGTGTGTCTGTGTGGTCATTGTGTGTGCATGAGGGCCCCGGGCCCTACCACATTGCATTGTGCTGTGTACAGCGGACGCAACCATGTCACCTCAGGCAGTGGGGTAGGCGTTGCCGGAGTGGGCTGGTGTACGGCAGTCCAGCATAGGGGTGTGGATGATCACCCCGGGGCTCTGGGCGTGGTTAAGTGTTGGGCTTGCCAATTTAGTACCTAATGCGTGTGTCTTTGTTGTGGTGTCAGCGCCACACGTCCCGCAATGGACAAAGTTGCAATGTACCATGCCCCCGAGTGCGGGCTTGGACGAAGGGATTAATGAGTCAGTGCAAGCCCACTGGGGGTCCGGGATCATACATGCCAACTGTTGTTTGTGTATCGCTATTACCGCAGCATGAACCAAAGGTCTTGCCTAGACCGCATCGCGACTTCGGCCAGCTATGAACTCCACATCTGTGTCTGCCATGTCCTTACCTTAGGCCCACACACACGTGGCTGCCTACCTTCAACGCACAACATCACAGTGTCGTTGTCAGGCTTGTGGACATGCACAGACAGGCATGACAATGGTGTGCCGTAGGAGTGCAGTAGAGGCAAGCGCGCAGCGCACACGAGGAAATAGGCTCGGGGGGAGGGAGGAGCAGCAGTGAGGCTACGTAATACACATTGATGGCGCTCATTTGCTACTAGCAGTACATGTCAGAACCGGAATCACTATGACACACATATCACATGCCAATGAACTAGTGAGCCTGCCAACACATCATGCAGAACCAACTATTGACTCATGTCTCTCTGCACTGTCACAGGTGATCAAGGATATGCACTCCGCCCTTGGATGATGACACCCCTCTGAGCCCCGAACACACAGGTACAGAGGCAGTACAATGCGGCCCACAAATGCACCAGGGGCATCGTGGAACGCACATTTGGCGTGTTGAAGTCACGTTTCAGGTGCCTGGACATCACAGGTGGGAGGCTCCTGTACAGCCCAGCCGTCATGTGCAAGATGATTGTTGCATGTTGTGTGTTGCACAACATATGTGTACGCACCAATGCCCCATGGTTACGAGTGCCAGATGCACCGGATGATGATGAGGAAGATGAGGCAGGTGGACCACACCCCACTGCAGCTGCAGCAGGAATAGCCCGTAGGAACAACATCATTGACAATTTCTTAACTTGAGGACGTCACATTGTGTCAGTGCTTGGCAATCATGAGACAGTGCAAAATGACCACAGGCACAGCATGTGCAAATAAATTCAATGCAACACACATTCCCTGAGTTTCTGTATGTGTGCTGCTGTGTGGCACGGGGATCAGGGACATGTTCCAGAGTCATTGTGGGTGTGCAGTGTGCTGTACTTAACTGTGCATGTGTGCCATTGTATCCCTCTCCCCCCGTCCCTCCGGTCCCTGGTCGGTACTCACCCTGTTGATGTTGTGTCAGGTCATGTTGAGCAGTGTCCCGATCCCCAACTCCTGGCACCGTATCCCGACTGATGACTGTGGCCATCATTTTCTCACTGTCATCCAGCTCCTGGTGTGCCGCTGGTCCCCCACCTCCAATCTGCGTTGCTGCTTTAAAGTTGGCATAGTGTTTCTTCTTGGTTTTGCCCTTCACATCATTCCAGCGCCTCTTGACCTCTTCCATTGTCCTCCTCGACACTCCCACTGCATTCACATTGTTCACGATGTACTGCCATGTTTCCGTTTGTGTTGCCGATGACACAGTGGAGGTGACGTACAGTTGTTGGTTGTGTTCAGTCACCTCCGTGACGATGATCCGGTTTTCCTGCAGAGTGAACCCCGTCTTCCTCTTCTCTTTGCCCTTCTCCGGCCCCGGGGTTCCTGGCTGGTCATCTGTGTGGCTTGTGGGGTTCGCGTTGTCCTCTGCACTGGGTCCAGGTGCGTCCATGGTGCTACGCAGTTGCATTTATTTGTCTTTTTTTTCTCTGCTTTTATGGTGCATTCTCACGCATGGCGCATGGGAATCGCCGGCTTGTCGCTGGTTTTCGCTGATTTTTCTATCGCCATTGGGGTCATCGCAACTTTTTTCACGTTGGTGTTTCGCATTTTTTCGGCCTCGCGTTGATTTTATTTTAATGCGGGCATTTGTCGCGTTATTGTGAGGCTATCGCATGGTGCCACAGGGTTGTGAATGCTGCGTTAACATGGTGTTATTTTCCCGCGATGGACTGCGATGTGAGAAGTTGCGTTAAGCGATTTTGGTGATAGTTAACACGCGTTCTTGAGAATATCCCCCAATATGCGGTAGCTGTGTTTGAGAAAACCTTGCATTCGCGAATCGTGACTCATAGTTGTGCGCCTGTTTATCTGTGTGTGAGTTGTCCAAAGCTCAAACAGATAACTGGAATTTATCTGAGTTAATTAATGAATGAACTTTAAAGAGAAAAACCAGAAACAATGAGCAGAGATTGTTTCTTTCTGTTTCGATCTCTTCTGTCCGAAGTACATGCATTAACTCCGAGAAGCTCCTAGTTAAATGTTTGAACAATGCATGAAATTTAAATAGAAAAAAACAGAAGCAATAAGAAGAGAGGGCCCTTTTATGTTCTTACCTCTTCTGTCTAAAGTTCATGCATGCATTAACTCAGAAAAATTCCTAGCTATATATTTGAACTTTAGCCTCTGCAAGAGCAACAAAATAGGCCCTGGGACCAGCGCAGAGCCATTGTGATAAGTTTGTATCATTGCCTTGTGTGCACTGCTTTGGCAGTGCATAATTCTCCTCATATTACTTGTACAAATGTTTGCCAGCAAAAAAAATAAGCCAAACGCAAAATTGCACAGAACTGATTAATGAAATTGTGCACAAAAATAATGTTTTCATATTACTGAATATGCAAAAAGGTCTCCTTAGAGGATAGCGATGTTGAGGAGGTTGTGGGGCTTGTGTGTCTCAGTGATCTTGAGAGTTATGCTGGCAGGAGCTTAGTTTCCTGGCAGGGTCCCCCAAGCCAGACAGGCCAAAGTGTAGAGACCAGATGAAGCGTGATCCACTGGTCCTTCAGTTTGGGAGTTGGGCACAAAGTAACAACCTTGTCCCATAAAAAGCATTTGTTATGGAAAGAGGAGCAAGAACCACTAAATATTCTGGGCACTGGGGGCACTAGAGAGCCTGGCAGTAAGACAGCCCCGACTTAGTGAGGCTGTGCCGGCCGACATTGCTATTTGCCACTTATCTGCGGTGTTAGGGCTCCAAAGCATAAGACAAGGCCCTAATAACATACCTGAAGATGAGGTCCAACTGACGTTGACCCCATTTTTAATAAATCTGACCCAGGATGGCAAGCTGATGACCAGACCTGCAGCGGCCTGACCAGTGGCTATCTTTGCCACTCTTGCCTCACCCCCACAGCGGCAGGCATAGCGGAGAGTGGGCGCCAAGCTCTGAAACCTGCTTGGCTATCGGACGTGCCCACGGGGCTCGTGGCCTAGGCTTCAGCAGGGAATGCGGGTCGGGCCTGCTTGTGACCTCCTCATCCTGCTCGCTCTGGGGTGAGGCGGGGCCATGGAAGAGGCATTGGACATTTGTGGACCTCCCAGGCACCCCATGCTACAATAGAAGGAGACACAGAGGCGACTTAGAAGGGCTGAACTCAACCCTCTGGACGTCCTCCTAGCCTGCACTGCGGACACTCCTGGGGAGGTACCTGGAGGCTGCATTTTCTTGTTCCCCCTGGACCCCGGCAGAGTGGGGATGGGGTTTGGCGAGGCCCAGTGTGCACTTCCCCCCCTGGCCTTATGCGAAGCTGGAAGCGCACCAGCCCAAGCTGGCGTTTGAGGGAAAGCACCAAGTGTGCCACACATGCCACGATAGAGTCACAGATGCCCCCATGGAGCAGTCACTAAGTGCCAACCTGCAAGATTTAGATATTAAGGAGATGTTGATGGACATTAAGAACAGCCTTTGCAATATCGATGCAAAAATTGACCTCCTAACGAGCCTCATTGATTGCATAAAAGAAAGAGTGGCTAAACATGATGCCCACTTGGATCACCTTGAGAACCCTGCCTCTGATGTAGAGGACATGCAGACTGCTGCTGAGGAACATCTTCTTCGCATGGATAAAATCCTGGAAGTCAGCAATCTGAAGAATGTGGACTTGGAAGCACGCTCAAGGTGTAATAACCTTTGCATCACTGGAATACCCAAATCCACCGCCATTGACAGGATGGAAGACTATGCTGAACGTATGCTATGCACACTATTCAAGGATGCTCTATCAGTGGTCTTCATCGTGGAGCGGGCCACCGGATGCTGGGACCACATCCTCCCCAGGCAGCCCTCATGACTCATAGTCACTAGACTTCTCAATTGCATAGACTGTGACACGGTCCTATGGCTTGCTTGAGAGGATCTCACTCTCCAATATCAGGGTAACGCTGTCTACTTCTACCCATTTTTTGGATTTTTTTTTTACCCTTTTATTTATTTTATGTGTTACCTTTCTCATGCTTGTTTTAGTTCGCTGTTACTTTACCTGTAGCTTACTTTTGCAGGGGAGCCTGTCCAGGGTAAGCGGGGTTGCAGGACCGCAGGTCGAGTATTTTCTTTGCCCAAGTGTTATCCGGCCACAATGCTAATCATTTCTGGAACATGGCCACGCCCCCTAGTGGACATCATGTCTCAATGAAAGGCTATTTAAACCCACAGCCAGTGCGCCCAGGCAATGGACACGCACTGTGGGTGCACCGCTGGTGTGCCAAAGGCGTGCCTAAGGCAAGCCCGTCTGCGTCAATCCGCACTCATACGGCGCTCAGCGCCAGCCCCCCTACTGTCCCCCCCCAGCCAACTGTTCCCATCTGCTACTCACAGGAGGAATTGCTCACTCTTAACAACAAAGACTGTGTAGGATCCACGCTGAGTCCTTCAAATATTGCAAACAAACCAACCTGCACAAAATGTAGTCTAACTTTGACTACCATCAGTATTAATGGACCAAAGGTTCCTACATCTCCTAGATATAAGCCCGGTACAGTTCCCAGTGTGTGTAAATGTACTCCTAGTAGTGTGAGGTCCCTTATTAAGAATGGTTCCGATTTTGCTGAATTTTTGGACACCTATATGCTTGATTGGCTTTCGTTACTGAAACCTGGGCAGATGCTGCCTCAGACCCAGATCTCATCTTGGTGACGCCTCCTGGCTCTGCTCTTCTCAGGCAAGACCGCTCAGGGAAACAAGGTGGAGGCCTAGCAATCTTTTATAGAGACTGTTTTAGAGCTTCCTGTGGGCTACTGAAGACCACCTCTGATTGTGAAACTCTTACAAACAAGATCACACTCACAAATCAATACTCCTTTAAAGGAATACTTATTTATAGGACTCCAGGCCCAAGATCAGTCTTTTTGAATACATTTAGCCAGTTTTGGACATAAAAGTGAACTCTCCTGATTTTACCATCATTGGAGAATTCCATCTTGAAGACCCAGTAGACCGTGACACCTTAGGCCTGATCGATTCATTGGCAAGTGCAAGCCTAGTGCAACTAGTAATGTGACCTACGCACTGTGCTGGTCATACCCTTGATGGCATCTTTTCCGATAACTCTCATGATAAAGATTTGTATAAAAAAGCCATTCTAATCAATAAAGATATGGTCTTTAAAATTAAATCCAGCTACTGCATGAGGATAATTAAATCTTCTTTGAACTCTTCTAGGGAACTTTTCACAAAAGTGAAGAAGTTAAAGTAAGCTATCTGACCCTAAAAATAACACAGCCAGTCAAGATCTATGTGACTCATTAGCAGTCTTTTTTTAGAACAAAGTTGAAGCCATGTACAACACATTTTTTCTTAACCACTCCAACAAAGAGAGGGCTGAAGAGGAGAATGTTAGTCCTTCTCTGGCAGCGGCCTCCTTGTTCTGTGGCTCTTCAGGCAACAGTACTCTTCTATCGACTTTTACTCCACTATCAGAGTTTATGGTACAGGCTATTTTTAGTAAAATAATATCCGGTTCCCCCTTGGATACCTGTCCCCCTAAGATCCTCCAGCTAGTGAGAGACATCATTGCCAATTACTTGAAAGGCGTCTTTAATAAAAATGTTTTTGGAGGGCTACATCCCTAAAAAATGGAAGATAGCATCTATTCTTCTACTACTAAAAACCCCCCAATTTAGGTTGCAATGACCCTAATAATATCACAGCTTCCCTTACCTGCCAAAATGGTAGGAAAGCCCATCAATACTGAACTCTCATTGTTCATTAATAAAAATGCTCTCTTGGATACTTCAAAGTTTGGCTTTAGAGCCAACATAGTACCGAACTAGCTCTAATAACTGCCTCGGAAGCTATTAGACAAACATTGGACACTAGTGGGAATGCGGATTGTACTAGACCTCTCTGCAGCATTTGATACGGTCAACCATAGCCTCCTCATTGACCGTCTCTTTTCTATAGGTATCGGGGCAAAGCATTAAAACTTCTTAAATCCTACCTTTCTGACAGAGAGCAGCTGGTTGAACTTCATGGTTTTAAAATCCTCATCCTTCTCACTACCTTGCGGGGTACCACAGGCTCTTCTCTTAGCCTTTCACTTTTTAATCTCTACGTGACTCCCCAGGCCAATTTAATAAAGTCCCATGGATTTACAGTGGTGTCTTACACCGACGACACTCATATAGTGATTTCTCTCGCCGGCAATCCAGATGACACAGCATCCAGATTCCATGACTGTATGCAAAAAATTGGGAACTGGATGTCAGGCAACTGCCTGAAACTTAACTCGGGTAACACTGAGGTTCTGTTGTTTGGAAGAAATACATCTTTTTGGTCACCAATATGGTGGCCGCAGTAGTTAGGAGAGCTACCTTCCCCAGTCACCAAGGTAAAAAATCTTGGAGTTTACTTTGACGATAAGCTCTCCTTTGAAGGCCATGTTAATTCTATCACTACTTCTTGTTTTTTTTTTTACATTAAAAATATTGAGGAAACTTTTCCCTTTAATCCCACATGATCTACAAAAAGAAACTAGCAATGTGTCGTCTGCAAACAGTAAGGTTACCACTTTTACCTGCCCAAAGGTGGTAGCATCAGCTGGAAAATCAGAGAGAAACTGGACAACGCCATTCACAAAGAGGGAAAAAAGTGTAGGTGCCAGTACACAGCCCTGACGTACCCCCCTATTGACTTTTATTGGGTCAGTAAGCTGGCCTTGCCTACCCCAATGAACCCTGGCAAAATTTGCCTTATGGAAGCTGATAACAAGTGATAAAATCTCCAGGGCAAGGCCTATATCTTTTAAAATGTGCTAAAGTTAGTTCCTTGGGACGAGATCGAAGGCGGTCTTTAGATCGATGAAGGCTACGTAAAGTCTCCTGTGGCCAATAACCACAGTCTTCCAAGTCAAGTGAAGGAAACGGAACACCTGATCAATGGTGCTCATTTTTTGTATAAAACCAGCTTGGAAGGGGGTCAAGATGTTATGTTCCCTAATCCAATCCTGTATCTTTAAAAGGAGTGCACGAGCGAACAACTTTTGGACACAGTCTATAAGACTGATAGGTCTGGTCGGTAACTGCAAGGGGAAGATCTATCACCTTTCTTATACACAGGGATCACCTCTGCTCCCTTCCAGGAAAAGGGTATTTGGGCCCCCGCTGCTATCACATTGGCTAGGGCCAAAGTGTAGCTTGTCCAGTTTTCACTATCGTGTATGAAAACGTCGCCTGGGATGCTATCAGGTCCAGGAGCTTTAGCCATTGCGATGGAATTAATTCAGAACTTAATTTTTCTTTTAGAAAATAAATCCATGGCTGTGACATGGGCAAGGTCAGGAGGGGCGTCTTCTGTGTCTGACACACAGGGCCCAGAATATAGTTAAGAAAAATTATCATACCATGCTGTAATGGAGCTGTTATTAGGTGATGGTAAGGGCCTATTGGCATCCCCCCTAGTAACCAGGAGCCAAAACTTCTGTGAATCTTTCCTAGCACAGGCCTCCCCGATTAACATCCATCTATTTTCATCCCACTCCCTTTTAGCTCTCACCTGAGCTGACTTGTAAGACCTCCTCGGTTCCCTCACAAGGGCCAAGTTGTTTGCTCTAATTATCTAGTTGGTGTCTAAGGCCTCTACACTCCTGGGTAAACCAGGCAAACTGAGATCTTGTCTTCAGTCCAGGATTCTGGGGGTGCATTGGTTCAGAAAAATATGTAGCCAGATGCTCAAAGAGGTATCTATGGCAGGCCTGTATCTCTTCCAGCCCTCCCGGGTGATAAATTAAGCTTTGAATCTCTGCTGTGCTTAACCGTAGGTTCTGCTTGATTGATTACTTCAAGCTTGCCAAGCTTCCTCCAAGGCCACCTGGGGCCATTTGGGTCATCTATTATCGTTTGTTGGGAGCAGCTCCCTTGACGATAAAACAAGTTTTGAAGAACTAGGGAAGTCCCCCCAGGGAAACCCTAGGGAGAGTTTCAGGGGATTGTGGTCGCTGTCCATGGTAAAACCCACAGCCACATCGACCACTCTAGGCCATAGCCTTAGGTCCATCAAAAAATTATCTATGCAGCTTGTGTTGTTGGTCCTATTAAAGGTTTTAGCGCCCATTTTATCCAAGCTTGTATGGACATTGACTGCTCTTAGACCACACTCCAGGGAAAGGGCATTAAGTTGGAGTGCCACTAGGGACCATTTTTTAATAGGGGGTAAATCAAGGTGGGGGACATGCCACATCTCATCCTCGTCCCTAGTTCCACAAACGTCCTCTTTCTCCAGTGATTCAAAAGTAACGTTAAAGTCGCCCGCAACAATCAGGGGTGGCTGTGTGGCCCTATCATTCAAAAGTTGTTCTAGCTCATGCATTGTACCGGACCTCCTTCCCGCCCTGGTTCCTCTGGCATAGACATTATAAATGTGAAGCAAAATGCCATTCTGGCCTTTGAGTTGGACGTCTAGAATGTCTGGGCTATTGGACGGGAGCTCACAGACTGTACATTGGAGCGCAATTCTAACCCAAATTATCAACCCCTCCCCTGCTGGGCAGCCTGGCTGGCTTACTAGACCTTGCTGGCCGATAAAACATAACATAGCCTGGTACGTAGACGGGGGAGGTACACCAACTCTCTTGCAGTATACAGATGTCAAAGGTTTCAATATATTGAATCCAATGCTGGAGGACCATTTTCGATATTACCCCAGCCACATTCCATGACACTAGTTGGAGGATGCTGGACTCTTCCTGTCTATTAGTAGAATTAGATCGTAGGACATCTGTGGACTTTCCTGCCTGCGCGTAGAGCTGTATTTGATTTATAGGTGGTGCTCCTCTAGGCACCCCTCTATTAATAGGAGATAGCTCTTTGTTATTCCAAACGCCATTAGGCGAGGGAATTGAAGAGTGATTTATTGTGGGTTGGCTTCTGCATATAGTGATAATTTGGGTATTATGAAGATTAGCCATTTGGGACTTTGAGCATAAATGTTTGACTTGTTGCTGGAATCAATCATTAGCTGCTAGGTTGGAATCTAGACCCAGATGAGGGTCTGGGTGGTGGACAGTTAATGGCAGTGTGTGTTGCGGTAATCTATACTTAAGTTGGATGCGTGTAGTTGTGGGAGAACTGGATCTTGCTTCCAGAGCTATCAGATTGTGGGCCAGGAGGTAGGAGAGCTACCTTCCCCAATCACCAAGGTAAAAAATCTTGCAGTTTACTTTGACGATAAGCTCTCCTTTGAAGGCCGTGTGAATTCTATCAGTTCTTCTTGTTTTTTTTATGTTAAAAATATTGAGGAAACTTTTTTCTTTAATCCTTTGTTCCCCTGGGGGCCATTTTTGTTACCAGGGGTCGGCAATATCGGCCCCCTGTAACAAAATCGGCCGAAACCGGCCCTCGCAAACTGCTCGGCTGCACTCCCCCTCACCCCAGGGGGGGCTGGCTGAGCAGTTTGCCAGGGCCGGTTTCTGTTCCCAGTCCGGCCCTGCCTACATGATCTACAAAAATCTGTGGTCTCTGCACTTATTTTGTCAAAAATTGATTAATGCAATGCGCTTTTTCTTAATATTCAAAACATATTCTTAAATATACTTCATGCTCTTCAAAATGCAGCTGCCCAGCTGCTATTGGCCATTCCGAAATATCAATCTGTATCTTTTGCTCTTCCTTTGTTGCACTGGCTTCCTATAAAAACAAATTGAATTCAAGGTTCTCTGTACTGCCTTTAAAGCATTACAGGGACTGGGCCCAGAATTTTTAAGCAACATTTTCAGTGGGAGGTGCCGAATAGAACCCTGCGATCATCCTTTGCTCACAACCTTGTGATTCCCAAAGCCAGAAGAGCTACTTGGGGTGGTAAAAGTTTCATAACTGGTACTGCCAGGCTATAGAACTCCATGCCACCAGATCTTAAGGAAAAAACACAGCTTCTCCTTTTCCGTAAAACCTTAAAAACGTAGTGTTTTTATTCTTTTATCCTCTTCTCTTACTTTCAACCCAATGGAGCACCTGTGCCTAGATACCTTTGGGTAGTAGTGCGCTATATAAATTAGAATTTAATTAATTTCATACCCAGATTTCACATTTGCGGTTCAGGCTGCTTTTCATGAGTTCATCCCGGTCAAATGCCTGCTCCAAAAAGAGGAAATCACCTACTCCATACTCTACCCAGCCAAGCTGCAGGTTCAACATGCAGGAAAATCCCACCACTTCACCGGCACTAAAGCAACAATGAAATTCTTTTGACAGCTGTCAAACCCTAAGGCTAACTCCTCCGCATGCTAACCACAGCAAGATGGCGGCCGACTCAGTGATTATGAATAAGACACCCCTGAGGTCCTTGGAAGAGACATGGCTGCAAGATGAGCAGCGAGCTTCAGACCTTCGAGTCCTGTGCACTTACACCTCTGCTTCTAGCGCTTAGCCCCAGATGTGGGTGAGTACTTAGGTAAAGTTCTGCTTTGTTTAAATCCCTGCATGCTCTGTCGAGGAGCCCACACTGACCCCAATTGGGGTCCTTCTACACCTTGTCAGCCATCCAGTTGGTGCCTGGCTGGGCAGTACACCTGGCTCTCTGATGCCTCACAGGATGATTCCCAAGACGTTCTATTGTTGTTTGGATATGGTTTGAGGTAGGGAGGAGGATTGGCACTCTCAACCGGTTTGGGGGGGTTGAGGTGGGAGGGAGATGTCTATGTTGAATTGTTTGTTTCTCCCCGTTTCTTCCCTATATGGCACGCACCTGGCAAGACACCACACAGAAGCATTGCTCCTTTTGGCAGATACAAGATGATAGGCCCACTCCCCACATGCAACGCATTCCCCGCAGTAACATGATGAACACCATACAATGCCTGACCTGGAAAATTCTTTGGATGAATGACCAAATGAAGACCCGGCTGGTTCATGCCTATATCAACTTAACTCAGGCATCTGCCTCCCGCCTTTGGCCTAGGTGGTGCACTGAGTCCCTTGCATCTTTATACTCCAACTGCGCTCGAGGAGCTGCCATACTTATCCAGAAAGGGCTGCCCTGGCACATGTGAAAGGTGATTTGCGACACAGAAGGGCGATATGTAATTGCCGCTGGCACACTACATATGCACCCAGTCATTGTAGTTTCAATGAATGGTAATGACACGGAGAGTTCAGAGTTCTTTGCAGAAGTTTGGCACTTAAAAGCCAGCATGGGACTGGGAGCTAGGGGACAATTTTAATGTCTTCCTAGATCCCATGACAGGCCGCTCCAGTGCTACCAGATGGCCCAATCCCAATGCCAAGGGACATCTTCACACGCTCATGCACGACAATGACTTGTTGAATGTTTGGTGACTGAAACATGCTGACAGCACAGAGGGCACCAGTAATACGTCAGCTCATGGTCTAAGGTAGACTAGTCGCTACTCACCCAAGATGCTCTTACATGGGCCTCTGAAGTGCTGCATTTGCCCCGCACTCTCTCAGACCATGCCCCGATCCTGCTGTAGCTATCGTCTCTGCTGGCCACGCCGTGGGCCTTCACCTGGTGACTGGCGCTCAATGCCCAGCGTGACCTAGTGTTCAGGGAGGAAGCCCGAACGGCAATCATTAACTACCATGCCCTCAGTGAGGGCTCAGTAGCATCCCCCTCAACACAGTGGGAAGCCTTTAAAGTTGTAATCCACGGAGTCTGCATTGCAAAACAGGCATCCTTAAAGAAAAACGAGCTCAGCTGACTGCACTTAAAAGGGAAATCCGCACTTTTGAACTGGGCTTCTACATGACACAAAATACATACATACCAGCGGCCATAAGGGAGAAACTCTCAACCTATGATGAGGAGGCTTAGCGGGAAACCAGCTACCTCCACTGGGAAGCAACTGCGCAACGTTATGGTCAGGGAGATTTTCCCAGGAATACATTGGCTAATATGCTCTGCAAGCCATGGGCTTTGGCTTATGTCATGGAGCTCAACGATGAGCAGCAGAGTAAACATGCAACTCCCGATGACCTGCTACACACAATTACATCCTTTTACTCCCAGCTGTATAGCACTACAAGCGAGCCTTACAGGGAGGCCTTGATGGCCTACCTAGACATGATCCAGTTGGTATGGCTGGACCCGGCTCATCGCCTGTACCTAGACACCCACCTTCACAGTGGAAGAAGTGTACCATGCCATTTACAGCATCTCTAGTGACAAAGCACTGGGACTCGATGGGCTCACCAACTCCTTCTACAAGCAATTTGCAACATTTCTAGCCCCACATCTCCTGGGGGTGCATCAAGATTCCCTAAAGTCCAGGGTGCTGCCACTATCCCTACAGGAAGTGGTCAGTGTCACCAGGGTCGGCTTTAGCGCTGTTGGTGCCCCGTGCAACAATGTTTGTTGGCGCCCCACCAATGACTTCCTTCTCCGAGGATTCCCTCACTATCACCCTTTAAAAATGTCCCTCACGTATCCATAACCACTCTCTCTCTTTGTGATCTGCAGGGTACATGTTATTTGCAGCAGGCATTTTAACCTCTTGCACTACTGTATGATGAGACAAAACTTCCACTAAACAAAACTCAGATCTCTCTGCAACAGGTCCATCAATCACCAGAGTTACTAGACATCTTTATGGTTGCCTGAAAATTGCTGGAGGCAAGGAACTCAGCAGCAGGTGCTTTTAAAACCATATTGTACTTGAAAACACGGCGCCCCACCAAAGTCAGCGGCTGGTGCTGTGGCACCAATCGCAACGCCCTAGAGCTGGCCCTGATCGTCACAATACTAAAACCTGACAAACTCACTAACTGTTGTGACTCATACCAACTGCTTTCAATGATAAATGTAGACAACAAAATATTTGCTAAAACTATTTGCAAATATTGCTAAATATTTGGTAATCGGCTGCTCCCTCTAATATCAGACACCGTCTGTCCGGATTATTCAGGATTCATGCTGGGCCACTCCATGGCCCATAATCTCTGCACAATATTTTCCCTTGTGCATGCTATAGACCCACAACTGGCAGTAATTGCTGTATTATTGGATGGCACTAAGGCATTCAATTCCCTAGAGTGGCCATACCTGTTCTGTTTCTTCGGAGACTCAGGCTTCTCCCCGGTTTGTACGCCTGATTGGACTCCATTATGCTTCCCCAATGGCACACCTCCACCTTAATGAGAAGATTTCTGCTCCGTACCCTGTCACTCGGGCACCAGGCAGTGATGTCCCCTGTCTTATTTGCCATAGTGCCACTAGCTGCCTGGTTACGCTAGTCTCATGCACACAGGGGCCTTAATTTCACGTTTAGGAGCATTTTGGTGGCCATTTATGCAGACGGTATCACACTATATATACGAGAGGCCCAAACGAACCTGGCCTTCATTATACATGAGGTAATGAGATTTGGTGGGTACTCTGGTATTCATATAAACTGGGCTAAACCTACTTTTCTTCCTCTTACCTCTGGCACCCATCAATCTGAATCTGAGTACCCCTTGCAGAGGGCCAAAGACCCAGTTCTCAACTTGGACATTTGGCTTAGATGAGATGCAGACAAGCTATGGATGTCCAACTATGTCCTACTACAAGCAATGACATGGCTGGAGGAGCAGATCCCAACTTGGACCACACTGCCTTTTTCCATGGCAGGGATGATTGCTATTGTAAAGATGGTAATTCTGCCTAAATTCCTTTACCTTTTCATTAACCTCCCACTCACCATACACTTCTTGAAGTGACTGCACTCCAACCCGTTTTCACTAGTTTGAGCGGACAAACAGCTGCTGGTCACATGGGAGACGCTCACCCTGCCTTACTAGCAAGGCAAACTGAATCTGCCCTACATGACCCTATATGCATACTGCGCACAAGCCAAATGCCTAAATTACTGGCTCTATTCCAAGCAGTTTCATCCTCACACGACAGTTGAGGTGGAACAGTTCCCTGCCCCACTGAGCATAGGATGGCTTGCTGCACCACACCCAGCTGTCCTGAATATATGGTCTCTCTATCCCATTAGCACGCAACCCCATGCTTCCTGCAGGATGGGGGCCCTAGAAGGCAAGCACACCGGCGAAGACTAAGTACAGTTGGGGGCCTCTACCCGATGGTCAATACTTGCCCCCACATGAGGCTGACAGACGCCTATGCCCTACCACGCTCGATGTCCTCCTCTATCACCAGGCTACATGTTGCACCCTGCACAATACATTCCCCATGCCACCTCCCATACTGCATGCACTGAAACACCTGTTAACAAAGCCCTACCCCCAGAAGTTGTTCACCCAATTGTATGCTGAGATGCAGGGGAAGGTGCCAGGGTGCGCCCCTACAGCTCGAGTGGCATGGGAACTCGACAACAGTCCCCCATCTCCAAAACGTAATGGATATATTGACGCAGGACATATTGCTGCAGGCAGACTGCAACCCTCTCATCTAACTATAGACACTGGCTTATCCATTTTAAGTTCCTACACAGACTATATACACTCTGGTGCAATTGCATTGTATGGGACTGGCTGAGGAGGCTTAATGCCTGAGATGCACCACTCCACAGGCCACATTTCTCCATCTTGCCTGGGTGTTCCAACACCCAGTGGACTGACTATTGGACTGACTAGTGGACTGTCGTGTACAGGGACTTGGGCCAGATTACTGGTCACTTGCCACCGCAGACCCCCCTGATAGGTCTTTTGGGATACATCAAAGATGTCCCCCCTGAAGCCTGCATCTCACAGCAATGCTGCTGCTTCTAGCCAAAAACTTTGTAGCCATTTACTGGGCCAAACAATCCACACCAAATGCTGTGTCCTGGCTACAGGATGTGGTTTATTGCCAAGAGCTACTCTCCAACTATTGGGAGCTCATGCCATCAAGTTCCTGACCCAAGGACATTTGGGATCCACTGATGACCTACTTGAGGCACAGAGAGCCTACCACCACAACCGATATGGAGGGGATCCTACCGGCTACAGGTGCGGACTATTTTGCCTGAACATATCCCCTGCGCCCTTACCAACAAGATATCCAACAAGATATCCAAGCCTTGAGTAAAGTATTTGGGAAGCACGCCTGATTTATTTGAACATCGCTGATGTGATGGTTCTGCTTGCTCCCATTTATCATGAGGAAATGTATAAATTGTTTTGTTTTATCTAAACCCTGATTCCCTTCCCTCCCTTTCTAACTCTTCCCTGAGGCTCTTGCTTTGTTATTGTTGTTTTTGCAAAATGCCAATAAGAACAGTTAAAAAACATTCTGGGCACGAGAGACTTCCAGAGTCTCTGGATGAGATATGCATGATTGACAGTAGTCAAAGCCACAAGAAAACTACTGACAGGATGATAGAAGGTCTGAGTGGCAAGTGCAAGACCACAATCAGATTTCGAAATATACAGACAGGAAAGCTGTCTCAAGTAACATCTCAGATGAGGGACTACAACCTAAACATTCTGGGGAACAATGAAAGTAGGTGGAATGGATCTGGCAGAATGAAAACCACCACAGGAGACAGTGTACTGTACTCGGGAAGGGACAATGACCAACATCACGAAGGAGTAGCCATTATCCTGTACAAGGGGACAGAGAAATGCCTGTCAACAGAAGACTCATAACAGCCAGGATAAAAGGCAGACACATCAACACCACCATTATCAAGTGCTATGCTCCAACAAATGACAGACGAAACAGTCAAGGACATATTTTACCAACAGATGTAAGCTGAGCTTGAAGCCGTACTGAGCCATGGCCTGAAGATTGCGATGGGCAACTTGAATGCTAAAGTGGGGTATGACAACACAAATAATGACAGAACCATGGAAAGGAATGTTGTGGAACAAAGAATAACAATGGAGAAAGACTGTTATTTTGCACCACAAATGATCTGCTCATAGGAAGGATTCTCTTCCCCCACCTTGATATTGACAAACTACTGGTGCTCACCCAATGGCAGAGAGAGAAACCAAATTTAGCGACTGATGATAAGGGCACCTGGAAATGCTCACCAAAATGATGTGAGAGTGAGGAGGGAATCGGACGTCGGCAGTCATCACCATCTAGTGCCCACTCTAGTGAAGCTGAAGCTCAGAAAAACCAAACACAAACATCAAGATGACAGCACTTCGAAGTGGCAAAATTACAGGACACTAAGGGGCATATTCTCAAGGACTCATCGCCGATTTACCGGCACTTTAGCGCCGCAAAAGTGTCGATAGACTTATCGCCCAATTCTCAAACTGGTGCAAACTGCCGATATCACCAGTTTCCCAGCGATATCCTCCGCAAAAAACATTGCCACGGATGAGAGCGACAACTAACGCTAATGATATGCAGAGTAGGCGTCCCCGTGCAAAAACACATGAAAACACCTCTTCGCGATATTCCCAACGACCAGCCAGATCGGCGAAGAGACCCAAAAACAGGCGATAAGGCGCGTTAGCAGCAGGCATTTAACACCTGCCTTTTACTGGTGTTAAGCAGGACGACAACCTGCAGTATAAAAGGGAGCCCAGTCCAGACCCACATCTGAAGACCAACACATGTCATAGGGCTACTGATCATGCAGCTCGGAGACCCAAGAGGGCCAAAACACCCACCGCCACCACCCCCAGGCCCCCCCCCAGGGACCACCACCCCCGACTACCAAAGAGGCAGCGCAGAACAAGACAGCGGACCTTCTGAAAATGCACCAGCCTCACAGACGAAACGCCAGAGGATGTCATTGCCCACTACAGGCTCAAAAGGACAACTATTCTCCGCATCCTGACCCACGTTGCCCACAGGCTGACAGTACCAACACAGCGGACAACCAACATCCTTCCGCAGACAAAGCTGCTGGCTGTGCTGCACCTGTTGGCCTCTGGTACCTTCCAACCAACAAGTTCCTCACACCTGTCTTGGATGCCATCATCAGCTTGGTACCCCAGCACCTTCACTTCCCCCACACTGCGCAGGAACAGCTGGAGACCAAGCAAGGCTTCTACGCCATAGCTGGCTTCCCGCACGTGTTGGGGGCAATTGACTGCACACATGTCCTACATGTGCCCCCTGCCGACACTGTACACAATTACTTCAACAGAAAGCACAGGCATTCCATCAATGTGCAGGCAATAGTGGACCACCGGGAACTCGTCACCAATGTCATCACCAACTACCCAGGCAGTGTGCATGATTCCTACATCTTCCGGCAGTCCGTCATCAACCAGCGCTTCCAGGATGGCACCTGAGGAAATGCACTGCTCGTTGGTAAGTACCAAATGAACATACCACACACCTCAACTCCACAATCATGCAACTCACAACTGTGGGAATGCACACATCACAAAATCACATACAACATGCCAAACAACATGCCCACCTACCAGACATGACAACACAAGTAACTGTGGCAACGGTGGCCAGCCATGTAGACAAACCAGCCATGTCATGGCATCTCTGCCACACAATAGCAGAATGTGGGGAGAGGTGGGAACTAAGTCTGTGCGAAGGAGGCTGGTGACCCATAAATAAGAATGTACACAATGCCAAGTGTGGCGGTGATGTGCTGGACAGACTTCAGTATGCAGAGAACAGACATGTCCATGTGGACATGTACTGCTCGTGTTCGTAGTGTTGTGGACAGTGGAAGCAACCATGTCACCTCAGGCAGTGGGGAAGACCTTGGACATGTAGCTATGTCGTCCCTGCCTGTACACGTAAGCGGAGTGGGCAGGGCCGGCGTACGCCAGTCCAGCGTAGGAGTGGGAATAAATAGCCCGGGGCTCTGGGCGGGTTCACTTCCGGGATGGCCACCAAAGTAAATACTGCGTGTGTCTCTGTGTCCGCCATATCCTGACCATAGGCCTACACACACGTGGCCGACCACCTTCAACGGCCAATATCACAGTGTCGTTGTCAGGCATGTGGACATGCGCAGACAGTCATGACAATGGTGTGTCTTAGGAGTGCAAGTGATGCAACCGCGCAGCGCACACAAGTAAATAGGCTCGGGGGAGGGACGAGCAGCTGTGAGGCAACATAATACACATTGATGCCGCTCATTTGCCGTAAGCAATACATGTCAAACATGAATCCCAAAGTTGCACACATCACACACCACTAAACTAATAAGCCTGCCAACACAGAATGCAGAACCACCAATTGACACATATCTCCACCCCTGTCACAGGTGATCAAGGATATGCACTCTGCCCGTGGATGATGACACCCCTCTGAGACCCGAACACCCAGGCCCAGAGGCAGTACAATGCGGCCCACAAACGCACCAGGTGCATTGTGGAGCGCTCATTTGGCGTGTTAAAGTCACGTTTCAGGTGCCTGGACATCACAGGTGGAAGACTCCTGTACAGCCGGAAATAGTGTGCAAGATGATCATTGCATGTTGTGTGTTGCACAACATATGTGCACGCACCAATGGATCCAAGTGCCAGATGCACCGGACAATGATGAGGAAAATGAGGCAGGTGGACCACACCCCAGTGCAGCTGCAGCAGGATTAGCCAGAAGGAACGCAATCATTAACAATTTCTTCACATGAGCACGTCACATTGTGACTGTCCTTAGCAATCATGGGACAGGACAAAATGACCACAGGCACAGCATGTGCAAATAAATTAATTCCAAAACACATTCCCTGTGTGCATGTCACTCCTCTGCATAAGCACATCACTCTTACAATTGTAAGTGCAACATTTAGTGCTAACAATCTCACAAATGGCAATTAGATGGTGGGTGTGTCACATCTGTACAGAGAGGCTGTTTTGGGTGTCACGTATTCCAAATACCATATCAGGGTGTCAAAGATGGTACGTAATCCCACTCAGCAGCGTATCACATGTGTCCAAATTCATGACATAAAGGCGGTCATTTGTGACCAAGAAAAGACAACAGGGCGTCTTTTGGGGTCACATATGTACAATGGGTACAATAAGGAGCATCATCATTGTCTCTGATCTCCCTGCATATAAGATGATGCCCGCCTAGTGGAAACCTGACATTCCACATCATTTGTGACTGTACACTCAGCATCCACGCACTTCTGACCCGATAGTGCAGAAGCCTGCTAAACACCTCCCAATCGCATTGAGGGTTCGCTCTGGAGTACAGGTACTACAGACGGAGACATGGGACGCGATGCTGCACGGTACCCCCCCATTGCCTAGATGACCTATCGCGGTGGCTTAATCTTGACACTAGACTTAATGACTTTGTGACCCCATCTGAGCTATGGGCCCATTTACTCTTACTTCCTGGGCCCCCACGAAGTATTTCTCTCCCACTGCCGATCCGACAGAACTGTTCCGCTTCCCAGCCCCCTATTTCCACACCCCCTCCCCATTCCCTCTATTCCTATATTGGGGACTTGTTTCTTCTGTGTTTGACTATGCAACCGTAACTAATGTAACCTTGTTTTTCCCTGACCGCCGAGACCTGAGCAACATGGCTGATGCTCGGTGTAGCTGCTAGACAGCTATAGAGGAGATCCACTCTGGCTTACCACCTCGGCCTTCACCTACCCAGCCGGACATTGGGCACTGTTCTTCCCGTCTCCCCGCCGTGTCTCCTTCCTGCCCCTCCATTCGACGAATTACTGTAACATTGTTTTTTTGCCTATGTTTTACTATGCTCTGGTAACGGATGTAATTTGTAACTTGTAATGCTACTATTCCTCATGTAAAGCGCTCTGATACCTACGGGTCTAGCCAGCGCTATATAAAACTCTTCAAATAAATAAATAAATACCACCATGATGCAGAGAGTTGCACCCTGTGAATCAAGTCCCACAACATTAGCAACATGGACGTGAGGGAGAATCACTGCCCCTACATTCTTTCATACTTTCATACTTGATTGAACATAGACATGACACATCTGTGTGAATTTGAATGTTTTATTCACATTCAGTGGAGTGTTGAAGCTGGAGCAGTACAGGGCCATGCAAACCCCGCTTACATTGTTGCCCCGTGGAGGGCCAAGCCAGAGTCCTTTAGGGAATGACAAGTTCATCGGAAGAGGAAGAGTTCAGTCCGCAGTCTGATTGCTGTGTCATTGGTAACCAAACAGAATATGGCAGTCCATGTCGAGGAACAAGGTGAGTGTCGCAGAGTGTATAGGGGGACAGTGGAAGGTGATGATGCAGAGGGCAGAACCAAGCAGAAACAGGCCATATGGCGGAGATGAATGCTACCGCTTCCTTCTTACCACTAAGGCAGAATCATACGCATCTTCGTCCTCTGATGTTTCATGTGCCTCACATGTGGGTGGTGTTGTTTTGTCTGCATCACCGTGTGTCACTGACACATCAGGGGGCGGAGATGTGGATGTAGAAGCAGCAGCAGCATTCATCGGTGCCAGGCCTTGTGGCGCCTTGTGGCAATGCCATGATGAAGGTCTGCAGGGCACGGAAGATCCCAGCTACATGTCGCTGGTGTGCAGCCGTGGCAGCCATTCCTTCCGCCTGCATCTGCGCCAAGTTCTCCATCATTCTCCTTATGTGTCCCAACTCACAGCTGACATAGCTGGAGCCACTTTGACTAGACAGTTGTTCTTGGCTCTGAGTCATGACTCCAGCGATGTCAACCATGGATTGTTGGAGAGCATGGAGCGGACAGTGGGTGTCCGTTGGGGACTGTAAGTGGTCCCTGATGGGACTTAGACACCCACGTATGGCATCTAGTTTGGCTGCCATGAGGTCGAACCCCACCCACAGCTGATCAGCCATCTTCTCCTGGCACCCTAACACACGGCGTTGGGATGCCATGTGTTGTTCGTGGGGGTCCTGGGAGACAGCCGTGGTGGTGGGTGCTTCCTGCTGTGTGGTCTGTGCAGGGGGTGGGGTCTCCTCGATGCAGCTGGGCTGCCCTGCTCCTGGAGGTGGTGTGCCGAAGCTGTCCGTGAGCTGTTGACGGGCATCGGTGTCGATGTTGGGGAGGTCCTCTTCATCATCAGTGCTGAGTTGTTGGGTCTGCTCTGCAGGAAGTGTTGATTCTTCCTCTGCTATGTGAAGGGGAGATGCAGATTGACATTGTGTTCACATGTATGTTTATGCATTGTACAGGTTTACTTACAGACTGCATGACAATGTACATTGTGACTGTTTGTGAGGAGATGCCTATTTGATGCGGGACAGTTGACATTTCTACACCATCAGGGATGTGAGGTTGTACTTGTACATTATCATCTCACAGTTTCCTGCTCTGCCAAATGCGAATGGCCATTGTCTGCACACAAGCGGCAGCAGTTGTGTCCTCTGTTCTGTTGTGAAGGTGTTGCAGTTTGTACCACATTGTTGTCATTGTTGAGGTGCTCTGATTCTTATGTGTGTGTGCTGCATTGTGGGTGTGTTGCCCCTTCAGATCTGATTTGGCTGGCCCTTCTCCCTTTCAGGCGGTGTGCCTTTCACTTCTGTGCTTATACAGTGCTGAGATGTTGCAGACTTGGGTAAATTGGGCTCTTGGTCGGAGTTGTGACTCTTGGGCATGGTTTGTCCACAGATGTGCTATACTTAACTGTGCATGTGTGCCATTGTACCCATCTCCCCCCGTCCCCCCAGTCCCTGGTCGTTACTCACCCTGTTGGCTCAGGTCATGTTGTGTAGTGTCCGGACCCCCAACTCCTGCCACCGTCTCCCCAATGATGACTCGGGTCACCATTTCCTCCATATCATCCAGCTCCTGGTGTATCGCTGGACTCCCACCTCCAGTCTGCATTGCTGCTTTGAGGTTGGCTGCGAGTTTCAACTTGGTTTTGCGCTTCACATCAGTCCAGCGCTTCTTGCAGTCGTCCACTTCCCTTCTCTGCACTCCGACTGCATTCACCTTGGCCAAGATGGACTGCCATATTGTATTTTTAGTTGCCAATGACACAGTGGAGGTGTTGAACAGTTGGTGGTGGTGTTCTATCACCTCCGTAATGAGGATCTGGTTTTCCTGCGTACTGAAAGGCAGGTTCCTCTTCTTCTTCTCCTTGCCCTTCCCTGACCCCGAGGTCCCAGGCTGATCCTCCTTGGGGCTTGTGGGGTTCTGGTTGTCCTCTGTACTTGCTTCTGCTACCTCCCTGGTGCTTCGCAGTTGTTTGTGTTTTGTTTGTGTTTTTTGTTGCAGCTTTTATAGTGGTTTTTCCCGCCTGACTTGTGGGACTTGCAGGCCTGGCGCTGCTTATCGCTGGATTTTTTATCGCAGTTGGGCCCATCGCAACTTTTTTCACGTTCGGCTTTAGATTTTTATCGCCATCCCGGTAATTTTATCGCAGGCATTTGACGCGTTATAGGGAAACTATTGCATGTTACTGCCCTGTTGAGAATAGAACGTTAACAGGGAGTTATTTTCCTGCGATAGACGGCGATGTGAGAAATTGTGTTAACCTATTTTGGCGATGATTATCGCACGTTCTTGAGAATATGCCCCAAAAAGCGCATTTCCAATGCAGTGGACAAGCAGTTAGGAAAATAACAGGGAGGGTTCTGCAAGTGCAAAGGGTGTGTAGATCAGATTTTTACTCAATGCAATATCATAGAGCAGTGCACAGAGTGGCATTGACAACAATACATCAACTTAATTGATCTTGAGAAAGCCTTTGACACTATCCACCATGACAGCCTCTGCCATATCCTGAGAGCCTATGGCATACTGCAGCTGATAGTTCTCCTCATCAACAGCTTCAGTGATAATTTGACCTGCAAGATGGGAGATAGTGTGTAGAGCTTTAAAATTAAGACAAGTGTGAAACGGTGATACATGATGTCAGCACTGCTCTTCAACCAAGTCATTAACTGGATGATGCGACCTATTGGACCTGGCCCTATTTGCAGGGTCACCCCCAATCCTTTTGCCTTTTACCCTCCCCTTTTTTGCTGAATCTATTTTTATTGGCCTTAGGACTCTGTGTACTTTAACACTGCTAGCCAGCACTAAAGTGTTTGTGCTCTGTCCTCTAAACATGGATTGATTGGCATACCTAATTTACTTATGAGTCCCTTGTAAAGTGGTACCATATACCCAATGCCTAGATATATGGTATATTAAATGCTACCAGTAAGCTTGCAGCACTTATTGTGCCACCCACTTAAGCACCTTAAAACATGTACCAGGTCTGCCATTGCAGCCAGAATACAGCTTCAAACTGCCATGTCTACTTGGCATTAAAACCCCCTTGCCAAGCCTTAAACTCTCCCTTTTTTAAATGTAAGTCACCTATAAGGTAGGCCCTAGGTAGCCCATAGGGCATGGAGCTGTGTAATTAAAAGGTTGGAAATGTAATTTTAGGTTTTACATGTCCTGGAAGTAACGAACTCCCAAATTCCTTTTTCACTACTGTGAGGCCTACCCCTCCCATAGGGTAACATTGGGGATTCCTTATTGCATTTAATTAGCTGTAATTTCCAAATGGGAGCTGTTAGCTATGACATGCTTAGTGTCTTTGGAACTGTGGTGAAAAGGTCTATTTAATAGTAATGTATGATTGTTATCACAATTTAAAAAACGCCACTTTTTTTCTGCCCTTATCCTTTTGTACCTGTTGCTTGCCTCGTGTCACATGACTGGTTGTAACTGACAGTTAGAGTTAGTGAATTCCTCCCAGACAGTCACACAATGGCAGGATGGAGGGGCAGAGCTGAACACAGTCCCACTTGCAACTGAATTCCCTGTGCACTACCTTCCCAGAAAGGGCCAAATGACTCCACATTGTCCCTCCAGCCAGCTTGGAGCCAGGGTATGGGAGGCAGGAAATTCCAGCACTTCAAAGACACTGTCTAGAAGCTTCTCTGACCTTCCAGAACCAGGGCACCATGGTGCAAAAAGGGAACTCAGGCACCAGCTCTTTAGGACACTTCTGGACCTGTGTACTCTGCCACAAAGAAGGACTGCGGTGCCACTTTAAGGACTGCCACTCTATGATTCTACCCTGCCAAGTGGTGCCACCCCAGTTCTGGACCCTTGGAAGTGAGCTTAGGGTGCTGTACCAGCCTCTGTGGATCCAGTGAAACCACCACATCACCACATCTGTGCGACACATCTTTGCTAAGGACCGTTGCATCCCACATTTATGGCAGCCTCAACGACAAAGCCAAACTCTGTATCAGAGCCTCGTAGCTCTTGATGCATTGCCCTGACTGCATGCAGCAACCTCGACGCTAGATTTGCATTGCATGCCCCGTCGATGGACTCCTCGACAACAATGCCAGCCCTTGCATCGCAGCCGCCCCGCATTTCGAAACCGATGCATTGCTTCAGCTGCTCACTGCATCGCCAACACAAATCCACGCAACACTGCGCAAACCAGGATTGAAGGTACTGTGTTCAGCGGGTCTAACTGGCCTCTGTAGCCACTCCTGCTTCATCATGATCAGCCTTAACTTGTGTCTCTGTCCTGGTATGGCACGACCATATATCCAGCACTGCTGTTTTGTGCTTTTTAGTGCTATTTTTACTAAAACCTTCAAAATTGAATATCTACAGTTCTACTAATTGGATGTTTGTTGATTTGGTCTGTTTTATTTCTTTAAATTTTCCTAAGTCAAGGATCCTTTTTGTGTGGTGTTTATCACTGTATTACTGTTTTAAGTCTTTCACAAATAACTTTACACATTGCCTCCAAGTTAAGCCTGACTACTCTGTGCCAAGCTAACAAAGGGTTGAGCACTGGTTAATTTGGGGTTGGATTGTGGCTCACCCTGACAAGGATTGTGGTTGCTGCTTAACCAGGGCTCACACCCCAGTCAACCAGCAACCCAATTTCTCACACGACCCACAACAAAAGACCAAGCCAAAGACATCAGATAGACCTTATTCTCTACACTGGAGGACCTTGACTATACAAATGACCCAGCCTTGCTCTCTCACATACACCAGCATATGCAGGAAAAGACATGTCACCTCAACATCTATGCACTGCAAGTTGGCCTGAAAATCCACACAAAGAAATAAGAAGTCATGCATCTTAACATTCCAAACCCTTTGTCCTTCAAGGTGGATGGAGATCACCTAGCCATGACTGAAGAGTTAAGCTAAGTATGCAGTACTATCAGACATGATGGAGAAGCAGGCAGTGACATCAAGAGCAGACTAAACAAGGCCAGGAATGCCTTAAGAATGCTGACGAATGCTGAAAAATGTGCAGAGGTCATCTCAGTATAGTACCAACACCAAGCTGAGGATTTACCAGACCTGTGCTCTGTCTGCACTCTTGTTGGTATCACAATGGTGACAGAAGACAAAAAATGACCACCAAAATGTCAGCATTCCAAACCATTTTCTGTCCAAAAACAATCTACAACCAGGAACTCCTTACTAGATGCAACTAAGAGAGTATGAACACCATCATTATTAGAAAAAGATGGAAATGAATAGGATACACCATCAGAAGAGAAGATTCCAGCACAAGAACTCCTCTCCTATGGACCCCAGAAGGCAAACAGAAGAAAGGCAGGTCAAAGAACACCTAGAGGGGAACTGTGGAAAAAGAAATAAAGACCCTGAACCACAGCTGGGGCACCATACAGAAACGTGCCCAAGACAGACAGAAGAGGAGGTCTTTTGTTACTCACCTAAATGCCAGTCAGCATAATGGGCAGGAAGCAAGTAAGTAATAAAAAAAGTGATGGTTGAATACTTGAATTAATCTCAGCCACTGGTAATTACTTGAGGCCGCATCCCAGTCCATCGTTATTTTGCAAACTATGGCGCTTCAGTTTGTACCCAGCCAAATGCAAATCATTCTTTACCCTGCTGCAATAGGAACAGTCCAGCTCAAACTGACTTGCCACATCCTCCCGGAAATGGAACACAAGCATTCCATGACGAGTTTTGCCCTGTTTCTGGCTCTTCAGTCAGTTGAAGCTGGGTTTCAGTGGCACAGTGAGTAGCGGCAAGAGAGGCACTTTCCTTTTAGAAAGATAATGAGGAATGTTAAGGAAAGTATATCATTTCGGGAGTAGATGCGGCACTAACGGCTAGGGCGGTCGACCTCGATGCTGGGGAGTCTGGTTCGAGTCTCAGCAGGGACGGTCAACATCCTGTGATTCTGGACAAATCACTTAATCTCCCTGTGCCAAACAAAAAACAAAAAAAAATGAATGTGTTTGTCTGCACGCATGCGGGTGCTCATGTAAAGTGCTCTAATGCTTTTGGGTCTAGTTCGTGCTATATAAAATTCCCCCAAAAAAACAGAACCATGGAGAGGATGGTTCATTTGTGTGAAAATAAGGAGATGGGAAAACACAACGAGAAACAAAGACACATCCCTTTCCCCATCTAGAAAAGGAATTGCCTCTGAGCAAAAGAGGAGGCATTCGACTAGTACTGGCTCAGACATATGTCACACTATGTCTGAGAAACAGAATGAGTATATGGTCAGATTAGTTTTAGAAGCCTTTGAAGACAGCAGGAGGAACATCAGTTGTGCCTAAGGAGGTAGGGAATGCTCACTGGAAGTTTCAAACCCAAAGCCTTCTTACAGGGGCTTCATATTCGTAGTCTACCCAATAATGGCAATTTTGCACAAACAGTTGCTGTACCACAGGATCCAAGTTATACCTCGCTGAAGATACCGAACAAGACCAATAACGGTCTGGTGTTGCTTGTATTGCCTTCTGGATAGGGCTCCACCTGGCAAATCAGGATGGACTGTTCCCAGGAGGTGCAGGATCAGTAATGATTTATGGCAGGCCTCTGTGTAGAGTGGCACAAAGGACAACAGCCAATAGACTGGAATGCTTCCCAGAATGATTGCCAGTGGTTAGACTATTGGCAAGCATTTCTCCCATTACTTTTTGTGTGAATATTGCATGAGCAGAACATTCAAATTCATCCGTATTTTAACAATTTATAATTGCCACTCACTCCCAGATAAACCTTATAAAGGATATTTAGAAAGCAGTTCTAACATTGGGGGAGTTTCGGTTTCTGCTGAATTTCTAGAAATCAATGCCCCATCCTTCACATTGTCTGATGTGTATAGAAGCTTGGTTCGAAAAAGATGCGAGACTGGTTTGCCTCCTTCTAGACAAAAAAATGAAGCTGGCTTAGAGGCTGAAAAAGGTGTCACGGGGAATCAGGGTTAGGCCAGGGAATTTCTGATTGTCCAGGGAGATATTATAGGTATAGCCTAGCATAGATCAGAACATTTTATATAAAAGGAGTATACCATTTCCAGGCGGTAATAGTCCTCTTTTTTCGTCTCTTCTAGGTGGTATGTCTATTTGTCTTTCCCCTTTTTTGCATTGGATCCGAAGAAAACTATCATTCAGGCCCAAATGCTGAATAGGCTGTGTTACTGCAACTCACTTTTTCTGGGTCTTCCCAAAAAACATGGTCATCTTTTTCAACTGATCCCAAATGTAGCAGCACATCTTCTACTTGGCATTAAAAAAATTACTCTGTTTCCTACTGTTTAAAAAATTTGAACTGGCTTCCATTTGAAATATGGTGCCTTTTCAGGTCAGGCCCAGAGCAATAATATCAACAGGAGGCCTTTGGCATTGCTCCAATGTGGAGCATGGGGTGCAGGGTGTGACCTTTGCCCAGTCCCTGCCACCAATTCTTTCTGACTGTCTAACATCCACAGTAGATGGCCTTTGATTGTCTGCAGTAGGGATTTACCAGTTGTCTCAAAGTTGTATACTGCATATGTAGGGTGCAGTGCCTGGATATGACAAGCTCTTGTGACCCTCCCTCTGTGGCCATTTGACCCCCAGTGCAGGCAGTCTTGGGCCATGTACAGTAGGGGTGGGGCTGTATGGCCTGAAGTGATGTCATTCCCTGTCTCCCCGTTAATAGTCCATGACCTCCTTTATTCACAGCATTTGACTGTACACAGTGGGGTCAGTGGCAAGGCTATGTGCAACCAGTCCTCTTCAGTCTGAGAAGCTTACCCTTGTGATAGTATGCTGAGTGGGTGATAGTATGGTGGTACAGCACACCTCTGGGCCATGCAGCGATCTAAATCTTACCCCCTGTGGTGGTGTACTAGGTGGGTGGTGTGAGCCCCTCAGCAGTTGGGCCCCATGAGATTGTGAAGCTTGCAGCCTATGGTGTACCGGGTGAGCAATACAAGCACTTAGGCAGCCAGGCCCCTTGAGCCTAAGAAACTTGCACCCATTGTTGGTGTATCAGTTGGGTGGTATACGCCTCTCAGTAGCCAAGCCTCTTGAGTCTGTGAAGCATGCACCCAGTGGTGGTGTACCCTGCAAATGGTACTAGTGCCTCCATGGCCAACTCCACTGTGCATAACCTGCATAATAACAGTTGTTTGCAGGGTCTTTCTATAAACATACATTTTTATCTTTATTTAATTTTTTTGGGGATCCACGGATCCCCACTACAAGGTCCTGTAGTCATAGTGTGCTCAAGCTGCCCTATGTCCCCTTTCATATTTTTTCAGGACTTGGAGACCCAGCCCCTGAGTCCTGTAATGGCTACTACAGCTTTTTCTTTCAGTGCTGAGACAGCCAATCAGATCATTTCAGATCGGTGGATTGTTCTCATGATGTGCAGATCCAAAATGGCTGACGAGGGAACAGTACCCTGCCAATAAGTTTTGTTTATTTTCTGAATTTTGGGATTCAAAGTTATCCTCAGATCCTCAACTGACAAGATATCTCTATCTTTTTTCTTAAATGTAACCTTACAAGCCAAACTTGAGCCTTCTTTTTAAATGTTGATTTCTTCTGAAATTACTGAATGTACTTACACCAAAAAGCAGAATCCTTTAATAAAGTTCTAACTTTATACCAAGACTGGTGCAATTACGTTCAGCCATTTCTTCTGCATTGAGCAGCAAAACATCCTATGGGAATGAAAATGGGAAATGTCACTTTTGGGACTCCCCTTTTTCTTGCCCCACTTGACAACTCGCCACAGAGAATTCCATAAAGGAGTCTAAGTGGGTCAACTTTTTTATTGCATAGATTCCTGCAAATTCATCAAATGCCCTCAAAATTATTTAGAAACACAAAAATGACATTCCTATAGAAACTCAGTCCTCACCATAACTACACTAAGCTTCCAGTGATATATTTTTATATATTTATTTCACCACTCTGCAACAAAGAAAGTGGACATGGGTACTCCAGTGCAAAAAGTACATTTATTGATGTGGATGACACTAATGTATTATGATTCAGAAAAGGGCATTGTAATTGGTGTAGTGAATTTCTTGTTTTTTTATGTAGAGTAAGATCTCATTACCATATCTAACTATAATGTCACTTTAACCTTTGCTTTTTTCGGTATATTTCTATTTTTTTTTTTAACATAATGTAAGATATTATGCCCATATCTAACTATGACTTCACTTTAACCTTGAGTTTTTTCAGTGAATTTCTGAGGGATTTTGATCATATACACCAACTTCCTCAGTGAACATACCTTTGCCATGCGCTGTAGAGGGTAGGACGCAGGAACTGGCTTGAGGCCTGGCCCTGTGTCCAGCCTCCTTGGTCGGTCAAGTACCTGTGGAAGGCCAACTCCACACAGACCCCACCCAAAATTGTTTTTGTATTGTTGTAGGGGTACTCTCGTGGGACCACATGGGCAACCCCACTGGATTCCTCAGGAGTTCCGCAAGAGCAGGAATATTATGGGAGAAACATGTTTTGGGACCCCCTTTATGCTTTTTTCTCAGCTCCACTTGACAGGTCGGCCATATATATATATATATATTTTTTGATGTGCTTATAACTTTGGCGTCGTTTGACGAATCTTTACGAACATTTTTAAAAAGTTCCTCTTTTCAGGTCAGCTCCTATCCTTAAAGTTTTGGGGGGATTCATCAAGGGGGGGCTAAGAAAAAAGGGGGGTCCCAAAAAGTGTTTTCTCAATGCAATTTCCGTAGGAAACTTTAGACAAGGCTACAGGTCAAACTGCTGAACGGAATTACACCAAATTTGGCAGAGAGAAAAGTCTTGGTCCAGAAAGCACGCTTTTGTTTAAATTGGGTAAATCCGTTCAGCAGTTTTAGAGAAATATCAAATTTTCCAGATATCGATATTTAAGAATTCTGACATCTGATTGGCTGAGGCGTTACGAGCACGAGCTTGCAGCTCATTGGCTGCGAACTGTTGAAATTAGGAAGTGTTGGCAGCCATTTTGCAATTCAGTCCGTCAGCTCACAACTCTCCCTCTACAAGGCATCAGGTCCGTAGTTCTACCTCTGCGAGGCAACACTAAAAATATACCGCAGCTCTGTCTGTGCGAGATACCCCTTTCACGGTCCCTCTCAGCTCATTGGCTGCAAACTGTTGAAACTAGGAAGTGTTGGCAGCCATTTTGTGATTCAGTCCGTCAGCTCACAACTCTCCCTCTACAAGGCATCAGGTCCGTAGTTCTACCTCTGCGAGTCAACACTAAAAATATACCGCAGCTCTGTCTGTGCGAGATACCCCTTTCACGGTCCCTCTCCCCACATCACCAGCTCGCGGCTATGCCTTTAGAAGCCAGTCCGTCGGCTCGCAGCTCTACAACTGCAAGCTGTCAGCCATTTTGTGACTCAGTCCGTCAGCTCGCATCTCTCCCTCTAAAAGGCAATGGATCCATAATTCTACCTCTGCGAGGCAATACTGAAAATATCCCGCAGGTTTGTCTGTGCGAGATACTCCTTTTACGCTCCCTCTCCCCACATCATCAGCTCACGGCTATGCCTTTAGAAGCCAGTCCGTCGGCTCGCAGCTCTGTGTCTGCGACCCGTCGGGCCCGCAACTCTACCTCTGTGAGCCACCTCGTTAGCTCGTAGCTGTGTCTGTGCTAGCAGGTCCATCGGCCCGTTACTCTCCCTCTGCAAGTTAGCCCATCGGGTTGTAGCTCGGATGGCTCGCAGCTGTATCTCTGCGAGCCAGCCCGTTAACTGATAGCTGTGTGTCTGCTAGCAGGCCTGTTGGCCCGTTGGTCTCCCTCTGCGAGTCAGGCCACAGCTCTCCCTCTGCGAGCCATTACAGTGCTGTGCTTTTGCGAGCCAACGGCTCGTAGGTCTCCCTCTGGGAGCTGAGCCCATGGGCAGCAGCTCTTCCTCTGCGAGCCTGCCCGACGGCCCGCAGGTGTCCCTCTGCTAGCCGAACCACAGCTGATACTCTGCGATCCGAAATTGGGAATATAAGGCGGCTCTAAAAAGAGCCCTTGTGTTTATTAGTTGGAGCTACATGTAAGTGCGAATGCACAGCTTCAGGGTAATCAGGAAAACTCGGTTTCCCTCATCTGTGAAGTGTACTCCATCACTTCTGTAGATATCAGCCATATCAAACGTATGTTGTTGTTGTAAATCGACCCCATTCTATGGTCTCTGAGGTATGCAGACACAGCTTTGTTGACATTCTTCCTAGATTTTTCAATCTTATGACAAAATTGGTTTGACCATTTCCACTTCTGTCTTTGGCATATATTGGAATATACAAAGACAGTTTGAGGCAAAAGTAACAACAATTGTCCAAAGGTGTCCTTCATAAGCATTTCCAAACCTACCCCAGTCAATGTGTCTAGGTCGTTACCACCACAGTGCACAATCATGAGATCAGGGTGTTGGAGATGCAAACAGGTTTTAACCAAAGGGAGCAATTGGTGCCACTTCAATCCTCTCTGTGCAAACCATTTAATGTGCACATTTTGTAAACCTAGGTCTAAGTCAATACGTCTCTGTTCTGCATACCTCTTGCACCAGAAAACATAGCTATGTCCTACAATCCACGCAAGCATTTTGAAGGTATGGCTAGAAGATATGGATAAATGTCTGTAGCTCATGCAGTCCGTTCGTAGAATAAGAGATATGTTTAAACATGGGGAAATACTTTTTTTTTTACATACAAAACATTAACCGATTGGGAGATGAAATGTATTGTGTCCTAAGTTAGGGTGTATGTTAGTAGGGTGTATATTAGTTTTGTTGAAAAGCATCTTTGTGATTGGTTAATAAAAAAGCAGTTTATACGTGAGTACATATTATAGGATGAAATTTGCTCAGCTCAACCACACCAGCTAAACCTCAGAATGTGCACAGATTACATAGAGAGTAAATGGACAATGTAAACGTGCACGTTGCTTTGTGTATGTATGCATGGTTTGAATCATTTGATGATACTTTAGGACATAATCTAAACACTATTTCTGCTTTATAATTGGGTACAGTGCACAGTGTTAGTAGTTAGTGACTAGATGCTGGTAAAGGGATTATTTATTGCTCGTTCGTAGGAAATAAAGGTGGAGAGGGCGTTTCTTTACAAGAGATATTTTCTAAATGTGTGAGAGATAAAAAACAATTAAAAATGTTCTTCGTAAATTTTCTGTACGATTTTTTCACACTAGTCTAACTGTGATTATAAGTGATGAAAATTGTTAGGGTGTGTCTCTGTGCTGAATATACGCAGGACTTTAAGTGGGCTGGGTCTTACCGGTGCTGAACACTGCTACCCCTTTTACACACCCGCATTTTTTCATCCCACTTAAAACCCTCAATAAACGTATATTAAAGGAACGGTACAATAAAAGTTTAGGGATTACACCTCCGTTTCCTCTCCTCATGTGTTACCCCCATTTTGTGCACCAAACAGTAGTGTTTATAAAAATTAAGTAAGAGAGCTTTATCTAGTGTGAAAATAGCACTTATACCTTTATTAGCATGTTCATGGGATCTGTAGTGTAAAGAGAAGGTCGTAATCAGTTTCAATGGTACAAAAGTGACGTGACATATGTTTGAAAGATTACATGGTTTTATGAGTAAGGTATAGAGGTAACAAATAAGCAGTATAGTTTGTTATGTTTAAACGAGTATGTAGTTTTGTAAATCAGATACGGCGTTGATTTGTGCAGCACACACTACACCCACAATGACCCTGGAACATGTCCCTGAATGCCTTGGCACACTGCAGCACACATATAAATGCCAAGTAGGCCCCCATCCACAATGTGCACAGAGTGCCCCCCCCTATCACCAATATCACAACCTACCCTTGCACATATGCTGAATCCAGCAAACCAGCAGATCCGTGACCCACACTGACTATGCAAGTAACACTGCATGTCGAATAGCATAGCAGCTGCGCAAAGAAAATGACATGGCCCACGAAGCGACATGTACGGAGCCAAGTGCGGATCACATCCTCAAAGGAGCAGGTCACACTCCGACGTGTCCGCATGCAACCACAACCCATGCCTTACAATACACGCAGCAGACCAACAATGCACCAGGCTACAAAATCAGTCCGCGAGCACACATCACCCAAGTCAAAAGCAAAACAGGCCCCGAAAAGCACACAATCCAAAGGCACCCCGTCTCAAGGGGAGAAGGCTACACGAAATCAGAGCTGCTGGGGCAATTCTCCCACAATGCAGCCTACACACATAGCAATCACAGAACATCAGCAATGAAGGCAATGTGGTACAAAACTCCCCTCATACGGGTTCTGTGTCCGGTGTGTGTGGGGGTGATGGCTGCATGGCTGTGTGCCCCTGACATATCAGACTGCGTAGGTGATGGGGCTGCATCAGATGTCGTCCAGCACCTATGCAAAAACAATGTCTGGCTCACAGAGGCGGAGCTTTCCAAAGGGATACACCCCCGTTGCACATGCGACAGTCAGTTCTTCCCTGTGTTGGGACAAGGCTCATTGTGGCACACGAGTGGACAATCTTTACAACACACCTCACAGTTAGACACCAGTGGAGTGGCATAGGCTATATTGGCATGTGCGTGTCAGTACGGACGAGGCAACTGCCACAACAGGCACGGACATGCTTAAGACACTTACACGCAGCATGGGTACATGTCGAGGGGCAGATGATGTTGGGGCTGAAATGGACAAGATTTATCACATATGGCAACGCTCACAGCCCACCTTGCCTTGCTGGACGAGTCATGTGTTGTTTGGCGTCTGCACAGTGCCCCGTGTGAGGGGGCACGACTCACTGTACGTGGGGTCTGCATGGTGCTCTGCCTCCGGGGTGCAGCAATTGTCTGCTCTGCTGACAGTGATCAGGTGTGAGGGTCCGACAGGTTCTCATGTCGGTCTACATCGCCATGTGTGTGCTCTCACCGAGCAGTGTGTCCGAATTGGCAACATTGCCAAACAACGCTGTGTTGCTCGGACCATGGACCAGCGTCACCTTGGACAGATGTGTGTGCACATGCGTTATTCCACGCACATGCATCTAGAGCCCGACTGGAGGGAGACGTGTTCTCTGTTTTGGTGGGATATGTGAGCAATCCCCACTGTGCAACAAGTTGTTGGGCCATGTGCTGTGGGTGGCAATAGGATGTGGCTGCAGGTACGTAGTTACTCGTCCATGAATGCCCGTGCAGCTTCATGTGCAATGTGTTCCAATAGTACGTCGTTGTCGTGTTCAAGGAACACCAGGGTCAGCCAATCCATTAGGTGGTCCGGGCAGGTGTGCTCAGCCCACGCCGTCTCACCGATCCGCAACACAGCCCAATAGGGGAGCGCCTCGATGTGGTCACTGCACACGAGAAATTGTGCTATCTCCCATGCACAACTACCAATACATACGCAGTATGTCAAGGCATCCCATGCACGGCTGTCTCAGTTACACTCCTGTTCATGATCCAACAGGGGGCGCAAACACAAGTCATAGTCCAATTCATCAACAGTTGTGTTGGATAGGCAGACATCCATGGGACACTTGAATGTGCATGTTCGGCAGTGGAACCAGGGCTGGACGCAGGTGACGTGGGCAATGCGAAAGCTGAGCCTGTAACTGATCCGCAGCACTGCCAGTGGCAGTGCGCCCAGTAAATGCAGCATACGTGCACGGTACGGTTCCACGTGACGGGTGTTGTGCATGTGCCCGCTATGGCCTGCCATTGCGTTGGTGCGTCTCGTGAACAGGCACTCTTCTGGACTGCGGCTGTTGTGTGGAGGATATGCCACAGCTCTGAGCAATGATTTGAATGTGTGTGCAACGTTGTGGGATATGGGTTGCTGTTTCGCGTGGGTGTCAAGGCCATCCCATGCAGGGGTACCACAGGCAGGGGCTTCTATGTGTGGGCTGTGGATAAGTCGGATGGTTTATTTGCGGAATTGGTGGTGTGGGAGTCGTCCCCATCTGCCACTGTATCTCTATCAGGGTGTTCCAGGCGCGTTCGGGACCAAGGTCAGAGGTGCAGGTGTCCTCCCGGCTTCTGCATTGGGACAATGGTGCTTTCATCCCTGATGTTTGTCTCACTACTACTTTCGTTTTGGGAATGTGATGTGGCTTTGGCGCTGAGTTTGGGACACGGCCTTGGGCTCATGGTGTACGGATGGCGATGCACACACACATGTTGGCATGTGGAGGAAGGTGCCTGTGCGGCCTTGGGCTGCTTGTGCTATCTCACTCCGTCTCTCTCCCTCTCTTTCCTTTGTTGCGCTCATGGCACACCTTCTTCTCTAGGATTTGGTCTACCGGGCTGTGTGCTACGGATTGTCCAGTGGGAGCAGCTAGGACTCATCCTAGGGGTTGTTTCTGCTTTTGTTTGTCTGGGGTTTTGTGTTGGTGGTTGCATTGCTGTATGACTGATTCTCCTTTTTCTGGTCACGCATGTATGTTTATTTTGCTGCTTGTGCGACATCAGGCAAGATGTTTGTTTTGGGATTGGTGGTGTTGGTATGCAATTTCTTAGTCCGGGGTTGGGGTGTTCCGGGTGTGGGATGGGGTCCTGGGGTGTTGGCGGTGGGTGTTGTGGCCCTGTTGGGTATCCGGGCTGCATGATGAGTTGCTCCATGGCATCTGTTGCCCTTTGGATGTGGCCCTGGGCTGTGCTCCCTTTTGTGGTGCTGGCTGCGTCCGAATTTACACCAGGTCAGAGCAGGCGTAAATTTCCTGGGGATAACGCGCCTTATCGCCGGTTTTGTGTTTTTTTATCGCGGATGTGGCTGGTCCTTGTGAATGTTGAGGTGTGCTGTTGTCTCGGCTTTTGTCACGGGAACGCCTACTCTGCATCTCATTAGCGATATTTGTGAGGGTCCTCTGTGGCAATGTTTTTTGAGGCTGCTATCACGGGTATACTGGTGCTGTGGGCTGTTAACACCGGCTTGTGAATGGGGGTACATTTATCATGAGTTTGGCTGTGATAAAGTGCCGTTAATTTGGCGATGGCTCCTTGTGAATATGTCCCTTAATCTTTCCCCCTCTCCATCTCCATGTTGGTGGTTTTTGTTGCTCTCTAACAGTTGATCTGTACTTGTTTATGTACATCCACAATAAAATGTAAGCCTGTACCATATCTTTCCTAATATGGTGCAGTGTTATGCTTGCTAAGTTGCCGATAGAAGTGTTAAACTAATAAGGGTAACGTTTACATGTGCCATTTAGTTGAGAATATCACTCTAAGTATACAGATAACAATTTTACAAAATAGTATCTACAAAGTTATCTGTAGTGGGTTGCAGAGGAAGTGGTGTGGGACGGTGGGGTGCATGGGACGGGGGGTGGGGCAGGAGGGGCGAGGGGAAAAGTAGGAGGTAGTGGAGTCACATATAAAATGGGAAGGTGAATCTAAATAATTCAATAAATATGTGCTGTATGTCGGATGACACTACCTGCCACTCTACTGTTCCCTTATTCCGCTCCAGTACCATGCAGCATTTCCTCTGCAAGCCGCCACTGGAACTTATATAATTGTATGTGATTATTTTGGCATATTGAACAGATATAACAAATAATTGAAACTTTTTTTCATTCTTAGAAAATTATTTTGTTTGGATTAAAAATTGAAAATGCTTAGAAGAACTGAAAAAAAAGGAAAAACAAAAAGGCAATCTACTTAAAGAAAAGTAAAAAATGTGGATTACAAGAAAATGAGAGTACTACAAAAAGTTTCTTCTGGTAAAAACACTAGACAATTTCTAAAAAAAGTATTACAAACATTTAATGAAAATAACATCACACAAAGGAAAAAGAAACATTTTTCAAGTAAGGAGAAGCAGACTTGGACTTCAAATTGCAAGAAAAAAAAACATGATAAGGAAAGAGTATTCGTTACCCGTAGACAAAAACAATTTCAAGACATTTGTCAAAGAGTTTTTTGAAATAGAGTAATTCAGAATTTAATAAAAGGATGCCGCAAATATAAAAAGAAAGTGCTGCAATTGAAACAGAAACAGCGTGTTGAAAGCATAGTGGATACTGCTTTTAAGTTAAAACAAAAAATATTCATTTTCATTTTGAAGAGGATAAAAGTGTTGGATAAAACAATTAAGATTCTGAAAGACAAAAGTAAAAAAAAGACGTATGAACAGAAGCAACTTTTGTAAAATCTTCAGTGGAAAATGGAAACATACATCTAATAGTGAACCTTTTTTTAATGAAGAGAGTTACTTCCAAGAAAATAGTTTACCATTTGCAGTTGATACTGGAGGTCGTTGCTACGAAGTTCAGAATGGTTGTCCTGTTCCAAAAGAGGAAATGGTTACTATTAGTGCAGAACAGTTAATAGCTGAAGAAGTGCAAGGGAAACGCACACAAGCTCCTGTGTATAAGTGGGGTTGTAGCAGTATTTGTAGTATTCAACAGGAATCTATTGATATAATGCGACATTTGTTACGAGAATATACACAGAAAAGTGTAAAACAGAAGATTAGGTTGTTACAAACACTAGATCCTTGTAATGTAAGAAAATATACTGAGAAACATGGGCATTCTCTGGCTTGTCTTTCAAGAAAAGTGTGTAAAAGTGTTTTTCATCACTTAAGGATGTTAGCAGTACACCATTCAGAAATGCGGAAGTTTGTAAGGAAACTGTACTATGTAAAAGTCCTGCATTATGTTTAGGTGAACTAAATACAGCTCTTTTACACGGTTCTTTATCAGATGTACAAAAAAGTGTGATGATATTCAGTTCCGATATTTTGATTCAGAAGATCAGTGTATAGAAAGTGAAAGTTTGACAATTACAGATGTTGAAGAAGATGGGAAAGTGATTATGATTGATCAGTTTGAAGAAGAAATTGGAAAGTTTAACATAGTGTGCTCTGAAATTCCAAACTATGTTTGTGTTTGTTGTCGATGTACTAATTATAAAATTCAAACTAGGAATGTTGATTTGTATTTGAAATCAGAAAAGAAGAATAATGATAAATGGAAAGAATTTGCAACTTACTTGTTAGTGGAAGGTCAATTTGAGTTAGGCAGTTATCAACGTTTTTGTAAATATTGTTATAACAAATTAGAAGAGAACAAAATGCCCGCTAGAGCAGTACATAATAAGTTAGAATTAGTAGCTATTCCGGAGGATCTGGCAGATTTGAATACATATGAGTCAGTTCTAATTCAATCTGTTCATCCATTTCAAACTATAATTCGCATGGAGCCTAAAACAGGTAAATTGCCACCAACAGACTTATAAAGAGGGCTGAAAGGAAGAGTAGTGTACTTGCCTTTGGATTTTAAGAAAAATATTGAAATTGTTGGTGGAGACAAAGATGAAAATGAAGCAGTAGTCATTCTAGTAAATGGAGCACCAACAAAGAGTCGGAAAATATGGCAAGAATTTGTGGATGTTAAAAAACTTCAAAAGGCTACGTTATATCTTGTGGAGAATAATATTTATTATAAAAGTGTAAATGTGGAAGAACAGGTAATAAGTTTGGAAGATGAATCTGAAATTTCAAGTGGTCAATTAGAGAAAGTGGACAAGTCAAGGAGTGAAGAGATTTATGAACATTACACAGTATTGAGTTATTTCAAATGAAAAAAGCAAAGGGAACTCCAATGAGTGTATGGGAGAAAAGCTTAGAAGCTCGTTGTTTTCCACAGCTGTTTCCTACTGGAGAAGGTGGACGATATGATGACCGACCTGTACGGATTCCAGCTTCAGAATATCCCTCAACAAGATTATACTCTGAAGATCCTAGATTCCGGCAGTGTTTACCATATATATTTCACCTTGTGTTTGAAAGTGATCTGTCTTCTCTGTCCTATGCAGTGAACCACATACTGAAAACTGGAGTTCATCAATCACTTCTTTCAGCGAAAGAATTTGTGGAGAAAGTTCAACAAACAGATGAAAATTTAGAAGCACAGTTAATTAATTTGATGGCATGTCAACGAGGAACAAATGAGTATTGCTATCGTCGTCATGGAGAACTGAAGTGTATGTTACGGAACTTAGGTACACCAACATGGTTTGTGACACTTAGCTGTGCAGAGTATGCATGGGAAGATTTGCTTGAATTTCTACGAGAAGCAAATTCCAATGTAAAGAATGTTGAAATGAAGACACCTGGAGAACTGTGTTCTTTGGATCCTGTAAATGTGTGCAGATATTTTAATCATAGGTTTCAAGCTATGATGTCTTTCATCTGCAATAAAAAGAATCCACCTCTTGGAGAAGTTACCGATTTCTTTTGGAGAAAGGAGTACCAAGTGAGAGATGCTCCTCATATACATATGCTATTGTGGATCAAGGATGCACCTAAATTTGGAACTGATTCAGATGAAATAGTATTGTCTTTCATTGAACAGTATGTGACATGTGAGATTCCAAGAGAAGGAGGAGATAGAAGCTTGAGACAGCAAGTTTTACGTTTCCAAAGTCAGCGTTGTGGAAAGTACTGCCGATGAAAATACAAGTGTAAAGTAAAATTTTATACCAAGTGTCGGTTTGGATTTCCACATCCAGTAATTTCTAAAGGAAGAGTAAATTCTTTTTTTCTTCTGTAAGGCACACAATAACTCGCAAATCTCCAAAGAATACCTACAACTTGAAAAGAAGAGAACTGTCAAAGTATATTAATGACTACAATCCGGTTATTTTATAAATGTGGAATGCAAATATGGACATCCAGTATGTTGCAGACAACTCAATTGCTGTTGCACGCTACGTTACATCATATATAACGAAATCAGAAAGAACCGAGATGAAAGAAATGTGGGAAGAAATTGCACAAGAGAAGGGCCTTAGCAAAAAATTGTACAGCTTTACTTTGAAAATGCTTTCCCACAGAGAAATTGGATCGTATGAATGTTCAGACCGCTTGTCCTCTTCAAGTTTATATTCAAAATCACGAGGGATCATTTGGGTAAGTTTAGGTCTTACCTGCTCACGAAATAGAGTATTGAAATCATTAGAAGAAATTGAATACTTAGCAGCAAATGAACCAGACAGTACAGAAATTCTTAAAACTAATATGTTGGATACATACTATCCGAAAAGGAGTCGACATCTGGAACAGCTATGTCTGTATGAAGTACTTCAACATTACAGCTTCAAAAGAAATGTTAAACAGAATTTAAAACAAGGAAAATATGCAGTACTTGGATGTCATGGATGTTTAGTAAAACACACAAAAGGTAACCTTATCAACCACAAGAAACTTAGTTGTGAAACTCCAGACAAGCGAGAATTTTACTATTTAGCACTTCTCCAACTGTTCAAACCATGGCGTAGCAAAAGTGAATTACTTGGAGATTTCGACTGCTACGAAGATTCTTTTAATGCATGTAAAGATAGCATTGCATGTTCTATTTTCCCTACATATTTAAAAATGTTGAATGATGAAGTTGAACAGGAAAAGACTATTACAGCTGAAGTTGCAAATGAAAGTTCTCAAGATAGTCAAAGTTGTGGTCCATGTAGTCAAGATCCACTTGGAGAACCAATAGTGGAAAATGAAGCAGCGATTGCTATGCATGAAGTGGAAATTTCAATGCAACAAGCACAAGAGGAGAATATTACATTGGAAAAATTAGAAGAACAAGTAAATATTGAACAGAAAGAAATATATGTACAAGTGAGAGAACAGATAGAACATGGTTTGTTGCATGAAAAAAAAGAATGTGTATGTTCATCATTTAAACCTATTCTGATGTACATCAGTGGTCAAGCTGGAACGGGTAAACATTTTTTAATTCAAGTTTTGACCAGTTATCTTAAAAAAACTACTGGTTCACATTTATCTTGTGTGGTAACAGCTCCAACTGGATTAGCTGCGCACAATGTTAAAGGAATTACTTTGCATAGATTACTAATGTTACCAGTTGAGCATGATAATAAATTAGAATATCAGAAGTTGTCTGGAGAAGCTTCTTATGAAGTGTCAAGAGTGCTGAAGAAGATGAAACTTTTAATTATTGATGAGGTGTGCATGGTCTCAAACTTAATGCTTACTTTCGTGCATTTAAGAATGCAATGGGTATTAAAAACAGATTGCGACGTTCTCTTTGGAGGAAAACATTTAATTGTATTTGGAGATCTGCTACAACTAACTCCTGTAAAAGGAGAACCAGTCTTTAAAACTCTTCTACATGAAGACACTAGGAAATCTTTGGGAAGTATTGGAAATGTGAATCTCTGGTTACATTTTGAATATAAAGAACTCACTCAGAATATGCGACAAGCAAGTGATGAAGATTATGGAAATATTCTGAAAGATGTAAGAATTGGTGTTCTAAGCAAACATGGTAAACAAGCTTTACAAAGTTGTCTTCTAAAGAACTTGTTTACAACTGAAAACATACCAGCAGCAGTACTGTACAAGAACATTGCAGAAAAAAGTCTATACTTTGCTTAATGCCTACACTGGAAGAGTGTTATACATTTAATCAAGAGCTTCTGAAATTGGAAAATCAAGAAATAGTTCACATTGAAGCTATTGATAAAATTGAGCATCTTTCAAATAAACTACAGACTAAATTGGATTCTTTGGAAAAGTCTGTATCAAAAACTGCTGGCTTAGAAAAAAATGTAGATGTATGTATAAACTGTCGGGTAATTTTGAGGCGTACTTTGAATATAGAAGGTTTAGTGAATGGAGCAATAGGGAAAGTTGTTGAATTTGTAAAATATCAAAACAGATTCCTTCTTAGACTCTCCTATTTGGCACAACTCGCTTATCCTCCTCAATAACAGACCCATTTTTTGGACTGCGTGGAGACTAAAAGGTATTTTATGGGTTAAGCAGCTTTTTGATGGAGTTTCACCTTGCTCCTTTCCCCAATTTCAGTCTTTGTTTCATTGTCCTCGCTCTTTTTTGCAGAAGTTTACCACTCCTATGGCGATTATCCTTGACGTATACTATTCTCTTCCCTCTTCATCTTTATCTGATATCCAAAATCCTCTTCTCAAAGTACTTCTTATCCTCCCCAAAGGTTCTCTTATATACAAATTCTTTTCAGCCCCCAATCCAGATCGTGCTAAATCTAAATTGGAACTTTCTTGGGAATCGGATTTGGGATGCGAATGGTCTATTATTTTTGGGATAAACTTTGGTCCAGATCTTTAAAAATTTCTCGCTCTGCTTCTCTTACCCAATCTCTGTTCTTCTTTTATCACAGACTTTATCTTTCCCCTGCTTCTTTAGCACGCTTTTCTTCCTCTGCTGACTCTAACTGTTGGACTTGCGGTTCTCCTAATGCTGACCTCCTTCATCTTTTCTTTTTTTGTCCTATAGTCTCCGAATTTTGGGAGAAGGTTTGGTCTTACATCTCTCGTCTGTTTACAATTTCCATTCCTTATTCTATACCTCTCCTCTTTGCTGGAAGCCTTTCTGACTCTTTAGATCTTCCCCCACATAGTCATGGTCTTTTTGACCTTATGCTTGCTCTAGCCTTTCAACACATTTCCTTTAACTGGAAAAATCTCACAAAACTTTCCATACAACATTGGTGGAATACTCTCTGCCATTTCCATAGACTGGATGTTGCTTTCGCCTCTTCTTGCAAACCAATCATTAATAGGGATCTCTTTTGGTTGCCACTTACCACCTATCTAGATCGAATTGTGTTAAAAAATACTTCGCATATAACCTCTGAAAATTTCAAACCCCCTTGAAAGATTTTTTTTAAATTTTTTTTTTTTTTTATCTCTGTTCTTCATTATCTACCCTGTTAAGTTAATACATATATTTACTCATTAGACAATTTCATATGTATTCATTTACAGTGATTAATCTAGTATGTTTTTCTCCGTTTTATTCCTTTATACCACACTATCAATATTCCCTCACCGCCCCTTCTTTCCCCTCTTCTTCCTTTCCCTTCCTCTTTTCCTTACCTCCACCCTATATAAATCCTACAAATTGCTTCTACTCTTTTCTTCCTGATATCAGCCAATTCCTTTGTTAAATTGCTATACTTGATTTCTTTCTATATATTGCTGATGTCTTTATGTATTAATAAGTGACTAATAAAGCTTTTCAAACACAAAGAAATGCAAGTGAATTCTTTAAAATTAAATTTGATCAGATTACAGAGGTAAAACAAATTGGGCGTTGTGCTGTACGTTTTTTGCTGGTAAAAGACTTGTATGTTCGTAGAAAACAGTTTCCTTTCTGTTTAGCATATGCAATAACCATTCATAAATCTCAAGGTTTAAGTGTAGATAATGCTTTAGTAAATGTTGGAAGAACTGTGTTTAAAGAGGAATGGCATATGTTGCATTATCTCGAGTTAGAACATTGTCTGGTTTGTATTTAATTGATTTTGTTGAAAACAAGGTTAGTGCTGATGTAAATTTGTAAGAGAATATAATCGTTTAAGAAGACTTTATGCACCAACTTTCGGTGAATATCCTATTTATGAAAAACGTGCTGTGTGTTCAAAACGCAAACATGTTGATGAATCAAGTGTGGTTGAAAAGCAGAAAAAAATTCAAGAGAAAAGAAAAGATGCAAAGAAACAGAAAATACAAACAAGTGATGATGTTGTGGGATACCAATTAGAAAATGCTTCTGGTGTCAACTGCTATGGTAATGTTATTCTAAACGATATATTTTATCTAGAAGATGTTTATGGTGAAATTATGGAAAGTCAGGAAAAAGATTATGTTCTGCACTTTATACTTTATTTGAACAATTGAGAACTGACAGAAGTAAGATCCATACTGCTTCTGGTATTCGACAACTCTTGGATACATGTACTGGATCTTTAACGTTCAGTCCTAATATACAACAAGATGCACAAGAGTTTCTGATGGTTATGCTTGAAGTATTAGAAGATGAAGGAATCCAGATTGAGAGTTTATTTGGACTCAGTTACAAATGGGATCACAAATGTGAACAGTGATCATTAACTTCAAGTACTATAGTTGACAGATAACGATTTCTATATTTAACAATACCTGACTGCAAATCTGTACCTTTTCCGAAATAGAAATTCCACCGTTATAGTTAGTTCAGTTAACTATAACTCGCGCCCCCGCAATGCACTGCTCATGACGTCACATATTACATCATTCATGGCATGGTCAGTGACATCACTGATGACATCTCAAATGACATCACTGATGACATCACTGATGACATCATCCAGTGACTGTGTGGTTCTGTAAAGTTTAAATAAGTTTTATATATATGGCAAGGTGTATTGAAGAATGAGTGGGTGTATAAGTATCTGGATGGAGGATTTAGGAGGTATGTAACTGATTGTATAAGTGACTGATTAAACGTGTCTTACTGAATGCATGGGTTAGTGACTAAACTGTGTGAATATCTGTATCAGTCTGTCTGTTGTTGTGTAAGCTGCTACATGGGTTGGTCAGTAGCTACATGAGTGTCTATATGGGTTCTTAATTGTTTGCTTGAGTATTTGTATGGGGGACTGAGTGTGTGTGTGGGTGGGTTGGAGGTGTGTGACTCTGTGCATAGATGTGTGAGTGGTTGATTCACTGGGTGTATGGGTTCAAGAGTGCATGTGGAAACAGCTGTATGGGTGGGTGAGTGTGTGTATGGGTGTGTTGGTGAGTGAATGGATGTCTCAGTGGTACATATGTGTGTAACTACATATGTAAAAGGCAGTATATGTGAGTGATGGTGTATATAAATAACTATATGTGAGACTGAGTGATTGTGAGAGTGGCATGTAAGGATGAGTCTGTACTTGTTTCAGTGATTACATAAGAGAGTAACTATGCGCTACTGTCTGTATGAATTAGTGAGGTGGTGTGTGTATAACTGTTTAGGTGAGTAAATGGGAGTGTGATTGATTCTTTGCATGACTGACTAGGTGTGTGAGTAACTCCATGGATGAGTGGCGATGTGTGAGTGTCTGAATAGGTGTATGAGTGCATATGATCGTGTTGTATTGATAAGTGACTGCATGTATAAGTGATTGTTTGGGTGAATGAGTGGATGTGTGTGTAGACCTAGGAATCAGTGAGTGAGTATGTAGTAACTGGTATTGGTGTGTGGATGGTTTCGAAAATGGTAGTCTGTATTTTACAGTGGGTGTATTAAAGGTTATATTAGGGTGTGATAAGGTGCATCAGATTATCACGTGGATGATGTCATCAGTGATGTCATCAGTGATGTCATTTGAGATGTCATCAGTGATGTCACTGACCATGCCATGAATGATGTAATATGTGACGTCATGAGCAGTGCATTGCGGGGAGCGAGTTATAGTTAACTGAACTAACTATAACGGTGGAATTTCTATGGTTTTGTACGAGTGAAATGTCCAGCTAACTATAACGTCCCTGAAACCTATGGTTTTTTCAGTGAATATATATATATATATATATATATATATATATATATATATATTCACTGAAAAAACCATAGGTTTTAGGACAGTTATAGTTAGTTGGACATTTCACTCGTACAAAACCCGTGAAATTCCCCCGTTATAGTAAGTTCAGCTAACTATAACTCGCGCCCCGCAATGCACTGCTGATGACGTCACATATTACATCACTCATGACATGGTCAGTGACATCACTGATGACATCACTGATGACATCTCAAATGACATCACTGTTGACATCATGCAGTGACTGTGTGTTTCTGTAAAGTTTAAATATTTTTAATATATATAGGAAAAGACGTATTGAAGAATGAGTGGGTGTATAAGTGTCTGTATGGATGATTTAGTAGGTGCGTGACTGACTCTATAAGTGAGTGATTTAACGTATCTTACTGAATGCATGGGTTAGTGACTAAACTGGGTGAATGTCTGTATCCGTCTGTCTGTTGCTGTGTAAGTGGCTGCATGTGTTTGTGAATAGCTACATGAGTGTGTATATGAGTTATTGAATGGTTGTCTTAGTATCTGTATGGGTGCCTGAGTGTTTGTGTGGGAGGGGTGTGTGCGACTCTGTGCATAGATGTGTGAGTGGGTGATTCACTGGGTGGATGGTTTCAAGAGTGCATCTGTGATAGACTGTATGGGTGGGTAAGTGTGTGTAAGAGTGTGTTAGTGAGTGAATGTATGTCCCAGTGGTACATGTGTGAGTAACTACATATGTGAAAGGCAGTATATATGTGTGTTGGAGTATATAAATAGCTATTAGCGAGAGTGAGTGATTGTGATAGTGGCTGTATGGATGAGTGTGTGCTTGTATCAGTGATTGTATAAGAGCGTAACAATGTGCTAGTATTTGTATGATTAAGTGAGCTGGTGTGTGTATAACTGTGTAGGTGAGTAAATGGCAGTGTGTTTAATTATTTGCATGACTGACTAGGTGTGTGAGTACCTCTATGGATGAGTGGCGGTGTTTGAGTGTCTATATAGGAGTAAGAGTGCATATGATAGTCCTGTACTGAGTGACCATAAGTATGAGTGACTGTACGGGTGAGTGAGTGGATGTGTGTGTGTAGACCTAAGAATCAGTGAGTGGGTATGTAGTTATTGGTGTTGGAGTGTCTATGGTTTTGCGAATGGCAGTCTGTAATTTAGAGTGGGTGTATCAAAGGTTATATTAGGGTGTGAGGAGGTGCATCAGATTATCACGTGGATGATGTAATCAGTGATGTCATCAGTGATATCATTTGAGATGTCATCAGTGATGTCATCAGTGATGTCACTGACCATGTCATGAGTGATGTAATATGTGACGTCATCAGCAGTGCATTGCGGGGGCGCGAGTTATAGTTAGCTGAACTAACTATAACAGGGGAATTTCACGGGTTTTGTACGAGTGAAATGTCCAACTAACTATAACTGTCCCTAAAACATATGGTTTTTTCAGTGAATTTCAAAGGTTTTTAAATGCTAATTTCTAACTATAACGTGTCTGAAACCTATGGTTTTTTCTGTGAATTTCAAAGGTTTTTTAAATGCTAATTTCTAACTATAACGTGCCTGAAACCTATGGTTTTTCCAGTGAATTTCAAAGGTTTTTTAAATGCTAATTTCTAACTATAACGCCCCTAAAACCTATGGTTTTTTCAGTGAATTTCAAAGGTTTTGTAAATGACAATTTTTAAATGTATTAATTGTTATATTTATTTTTTTGATACTGATTTACTACATTTTTTAAAACTATTTATTTTTAGATATTTTATTTATTAAATTCCATTGTAATTACATTATACATTACATTACAAAATATACTTTCTCTGAATGAATTACTTTAGTTTAAATAGTTTGCAAATAGGCAATAGAGTTTTAAGTACAGTAGTTACAGTTGTTGCAATGGGCAACACAATTTCAAACACAATGCAACATTGAGCTGAATGTGAATTTCTAGTTAAATGCAATTAGTTACTTTATGGATTACTTTTCTAACCACAGGACTGGATCCTAGATTCAGTCCTGGGACATCTCCTGTAAACAGTTGAGTAAAAGCGTTTTGGTTACAGTAGTGATTTTTAAGGAATATTATTGTATTTTAAAAGTTGACACTTAGAAACTTTTTCACATAGAATCACCAATGTTATCCTATGGGAGGAAATTCACTTAGCAGGTAAGTAGTGTTATCGTTACTTTTTCTTACTCAGTGTTGGATCCTGGATCCAGCACTGGTGCATCTCCTGTAAACAGTTGAAAGAATGCGTTTAAGTCATACAGGCGATTTTTAAGGAATATTTGTAATTTGTGAAAATCGACACTTTGAAACTTTTCTGCTGAAAACCAGACAATGGATTCCTATGGAAGGAAATATAAGTTACTGGTAAGTACGGTTAAAGTTACTTTTCAGGGTCAGTGCTGGGCTAAAAGATGCAGCACTGGGTTCTCTCCTGATAACAGGTGAGTAAATCGGAATTCGTAGTTCGGTTGATTTTAGAGGAATATTATAAAGTTCCAAAACTCCACACTTAGAAGAATTTCCAAGTGAAACCAGTCAATGTTAGCCTATGGAAGGAAATTCAAGTTGCTGGTAAGTACGGTTAAAATTACTTTTCAGGATCAGTACTGGGCTGAAAGATGCAGCACTGAGGTCTCTCCTGATAACAGGTGAGTAAATCGGAATCCGTATTTCGGCTGATTTTAGAGGAATATTATAAAGTTCCAAAACTGCACACTTAGAAGAATTTCCAAGTGAAACCAGTCAATGTTAGCCTATGGAAGGAAATTCAAGTTACTGGTAAGTACGGTTAGAATTACTTTTCAGGATCAGTACTGGGCTGAAAGATGCAGCACTGAGGTCTCTCCTGATAACAGGTGAGTAAATCGGAATTCGTATTTCGGCTGATTTTAGAGGAATAATATAAAGTTTCAAAAATTGACACTTAGAAGAATTTCCAAGTGAAACCAGTCAATGATATCCTATGGAAGGAAATTCAAGTTACTGGTAAGTACGGTTAAAATTACTTTTCAGGATCAGTACTGGGCTGAAAGATGCATATATATATATATTCACTGAAAAAACCGTAGGTTTCAGGCACGTTATAGTTACAAATTAGCATTTTAAAAACCTTTGAAATTCACTGAAAAAACCATAGGTTTCAGACACGTTATAGTTAGAAATTAGCATTTAAAAAACCTTTGAAATTCACTGAAAAAACCATAGGTTTTAGGGACAGTTATAGTTAGTTGGACATTGCACTCGTACAAAACCCGTGAAATTCCCCCGTTATAGTTAGTTCAGCTAACTATAACTCGCGCCCGCAATGCACTGCTGATGACGTCACATATTACATCACTCATGACATGGTCAGTGACATCACTGATGACATCACTGATGACATCTCAAATGACATCACTGATGACATCATCCACGTGATAATCTGATGCAGCTCCTCACACCCTAATATAACCTTTGATACACCCAATCTAAATTACAGAGTGCCATTCGCAAAACCATAAACACTCCAACACCAATAACTACATACCCACTCACTGATTCTTAGGTCTACACACACACATCCACTCACTCACCCGTACAGTCACTCATACTTATGGTCACTCAGTACAGGACTATCATATGCACTCTTACTCCTATATAGACACTCAAACACCGCCACTCATCCATAGAGGTACTCACACACCTAGTCAGTCATGCAAATAATTAAACACACTGCCATTTACTCACCTATACAGTTATACACACACCAGCTCACTTAATCATACAAATACTAGCACATTGTTACGCTCTTATACAATCACTGATACAAGCACACACTCATCCATGCAGCCACTATCACAATCACTCACTCTGCTTATAGCTATTTATATACTCCAATACACATATATACTGCCTTTCACATATGTAGTTACTCACACATGTACCACTGGGACATACATTCACTCACTAACACACTCTTACACACACTTACCCACCCATACAGTCTATCACAGATGCACTCTTGAAACCATCCACCCAGTGAATCACCCACTCACACATCTATGCACAGTTTCACACACCCCATCCACACAAACACTCAGGCACCCATACAGATACTCATAGAACCAATCAATAACCCATATAGACACTCATGTAGCTATTCGCAAATCCATGCATCCACTTACACACCAACAGACGGATACAGACATTCACACAGTTTAGTCACTAACCCATGCATTCAGTAAGATACGTTAAATCACTCACTTATAGAGTCAGTCACGCACCTACTAAATCATCCATACAGACACTTACACACCCACTCATTCTTCAATACGTCTTTTCCTATATATATTAAAAATATTTAAACTTTACAGAAACACACAGTCACTGGATGATGTCATCAGTGATGTCATTTGAGATGTCATCAGTGATGTCATCAGTGATGTCACTGACCATGTCATGAGTGATGTAATATGTGAGCGTCATCAGCAGTGCATTGCGGGGCGCGAGTTATAGTTAGCTGAACTAACTATAACGGGGAATTTCACGGGTTTTGTATGAGTGAAATGTCCAACTAACTATAACTGTCCCTAAAACCTATGGTTTTTCAGTGAATATATATATATATATATATATCACTGAAAAAACCATATATATATATCACTGAAAAAACCATAGGTTTTAGGGACAGTTATAGTTAGTTGGACATTGCACTCATACAAAACCCGTGAAATTCCCCTGTTATAGTTAGTTCAGCTAACTATAACTCGCGCCCGCATAATGCACTGCTGATGACGTCACATATTACATCACTCATGACATGGTCAGTGACATCACTGATGACATCACTGATGACATCTCAAATGACATCACTGATGACATCATCCAGTGACTGTGTTTCTGTAAAGTTTAAATATGTTTAATATATATAGGGAAAGGCGTATTGAAGAATGAGTGGGTGTATAAGTGTCTGAATGGATGATTTAGTACGTGAGTGACTGACTCTACAAGTGAGTGATTAAACGTATCTTACTGAATGCATGGGTTAGTGACTAAACTGTGTGAATGTCTGTATCCGTCTGTTTGTTGGTGTGTAAGTGGATGCATGGATTTGCGAATAGCTACATGAGTATCTATATGGGTTATTGATTGGTTCTCTGAGTATCTGTATGGCTGCCTGAGTGTTTGTGTGGGTGGGGTGTGTGTGACTCTATACATAGATGTGTGAGTGGGTGATTCACTGGGTGCATGATTTCAAGAGTGCATCTGTGATGGACTGCTTGGGTGGGTGAGTGTGTGTATGGGTGTGTTAGTGAGTGAATGTATATCTCAGTGGTACATGTGCGAGTAACTACATATGTAAAAGGCAGTATATATGTGTGTTAGAGTATTTAAATGGCTATAAGTGAGAGTGTGTTATTGTGAGAGTGGCTGTATGGATGCGTGTGTGCTTGTATCAGTTATTGTATAAGAGCGTAAGAATGTGCTAGTATTTGTATGAGTAAGTGAGCTGGTGTGTGTATAACTGTATAGGTGAGTAAATGGGTGTGTGATTAATTTTTTGCATGACTGACTAGGTGTGTGAATACCTCTACGGATGAGTGGCGGTGTGTGAGTGTTTATATAGGTGTATGAGTGCATATGATAGTCCTGTACTGAGTGACTGTAAGTATGAGTGACTGTACAGGTGAGTGAGTGGATGTGTGTGTAGACCTAAGAATCAGTGAGTGGGTATGTAGTTTTGGTGTTGGAGTGTCTATGGTTTTGAGAATGGCAGTCTGTAATTTAGAGTGGGTGTATCAAAAGTTATATTAGGGTGTGAGAAGATGCATGAAATTATCACATGGATGATGTCATCAGTGATGTCATCAGTGATGTCACTGACCATGTCATGAGTGATGTAATATGTGACGTCATCAGCAGTGCATTGCGGGAGCGCGAGTTATAGTTAGCTGAACTAACTATAACAGGGAATTTCACGGGTTTTGTACGAGTGCAATGTCCAACTAACTATAACTGTCCCTAAAACCTATGGTTTTTTCAGTGAATTTCAAAGGTTTTTAAATGCTAATTTCAAACTATAATGTGTCTGAAACCTATGGTTTTTTCGGTGAATTTCAAGGTTTTTTAAATGCTAATTTCTAACTATAACGTGCCTGAAACCTATGGTTTTTTCAGTGAATTTCAAAGGTTTTTAAATGCTAATTTCTAACTATAACGTGCCTGAAACCTATGATTTTTAAGTGAATTTCAAAGGTTTTTTAAATGCTAGTTTCTAACTATGCCAACAGAGGTAGGACATGTGAAGAAAGAAGAAAAAACGCACAGAAAGAAGCAAAAGATGTGCAGAAAGAACCAACAGAGGAGCAGAAAGAGGCCTTGTTGCAAAATCATCCTGTGCCCACAACTTTTTCAGACGGGTACTGGTGGTAACTGACTCTGACTAACCAGAGCCAGTGCGCGTTTGCACAGTGGTGAAGGGAGGGGGGCCTGAGGTGACATGTGTGCAAACGCGCCCCGTGGCGCGTTTTAAGTTGCGGGATTAAGTCCCCTTGAATCCTGAGGGTCCCTGGGGCCCAACTAGCCCCCCAGGTACCTACAGTTAGGACCACAGAGCTGAGTTGCAGAGAGGCGTTCCGAAGCCACGCACCTTTTTCACCTCTCTGCAACGCAACTCTGTTGTGCTTACTGAAGGTACCTGGTGGGCTAGTTGGCCCCCAGGATTCAAAGGGAATTAACTCCCCAACTTAAACGCACCACAGGGCGTGTTTGCGCACATGTCACCTGAGGCCCCGCCCCCTCCCTTCACCACTGTGCAAACGCGCCCGTGGCGCGTTTTAATTTGGGGGATTAGGTCACCTTGAATCCTGAGAGTCCCTGGGGCCCAACTAGCCCACCAGGTACTTCCAGTAAGCACCACAGGCCTGCGTTGCAATGCCTGTAACAAATTGTGCAGTTGTGTTTAGGTAGTGAAGAGGGTCGTGCTGGGGGTAGTGTTTTAGGGTTTAGGGTAGTGCAGTGGTGTTTGTGTAGTGTAGGGGGTCATGCTGGGGGTAGATTTAGGGTTTAGGGTAGTGCAGTGGTGTTTGGGTAGTGTAGGGAGTCGTGCTGGGGGAGTGTTTTAGGGTTTAGGGTAGTACAGTGGTGTTTGGGTAGTGTAGGGGGTCGTGCTGGGGGTTAGTGTTTTAGGGTTTTAGGGTTTAGGGTAGTGCAGTGGTGTTTGGGTAGTGTAGGGGATACTGCTGGGGGTAGTGTTTTAGGGTTTAGGGTAGTGCAATGGTGTTTGGGTAGTGTAGGGGGTACTGCTGGGGGTAGTGTTTTAGGGTTTAGGGTAGTGCAGTGGTGTTTGGGTAGCGTAGGGGGTACTGCTGGGGATAGTGTTTTATGGTTTAGGGTAGTGCAGTGGTGTTTGGGTAGTGTAGGGGTTCGTGCTGGGGTAGTTTTTAGGGTTTAGGGTAGTGCAGTGGTGTTTGTGTAGTGTAGGAGGTCGTGTTTTAGGGTTTAGGGTAGTGCAGTGGTCTTTGGGTAGTGTAGGGAGTCGTGCGGGGGTAGTGTTTTAGGGATTAGGGTAGTGCATTGGTATTTGGGTAGTGTAGGGGGTCATGCGGGGGTAGTGTTTTAGGGTTTAGGGCAGTGCAGTGGTGTTTAGGTACGTACGGTGTTTGGGCAGTGTAGTGGTCTTTGGGTAGTGTAGGGGGTTGTGCGGGGGTAGTGTTTTAGGGATTAGGTAGTGCATTGGTATTTGGGTAGTGTAGGGGGTCATGCGGGGGTAGTGTTTTAGGGTTTAGGGCAGTGCAGTGGTGTTTAGGTAGTGTAGGGGGTCGTGCTGGGGGAGTGTTTTAGGGTTTAGGGCAGTGCAGTGGTGTTCGGGTAGTGTAGGGGGTCGTGCTGGGGGAGTGTTTTAGGGTTTAGGGCAGTGCAGTCGTGTTCGGGTAGTGTAGGGGGTCGTGCTGGGGGAGTATTTTAGGGTTTAGGGTAGTGCAGTGGTGTTCGGGTAGTGTAGGGGGTCATGCTGGGGGTAGTGTTCTAGGGTTTAGGGCAGTGCAGTGGTGTTCGGGCAGTGTAGGGGGTCGTGCTGGGGGTGGTGTTTTAGGGTTTAGGGCAGTGCAGTGGTATTTGGACAGTGTAGGGGGTCGTGCTGGGGGTGGTATTTCAGGGTTTAGGGCAGTGCAGTGGTGTTCGGGCAGTGTAGGGGGTCGTGCAGAGGGTGGTGTTTCAGGGTTTAGGGCAGTGCAGTGGTGTTCGGGCAGTGTAGGGGGTCGTGCAGGGGTGGTGTTTCAGGGTTTAGGGCAGTGGTGTTCAGGCAGTGTAGGGGGTCATGCTGGGGGTGGTGTTTCAGGGTTTGGGGCAGTGCAGTGGTGTTAGAGCAGTAAAGGGGGTCGTGCTGGGGGTGGTGTTTCAGGGTTTAGGGCAGTGCAGTGGTGTTCCGGCAGTGTAGGGGGTCGTGCAGGGGGTGGTGTTTCAGGGTTTAGTGCAGTGGTGTTCGGGCAGTGTAGGGGGTCGTGCTGGGGTGGTGTTTCAGGGTTTAGGGCAGTGCAGTGGTGTTCGGGCAGTGTAGGGTGTCGTGCTGAGGGGTGGTGTTTCAGGGTTTAGGGCAGTGCAGTAGTGTTTGGGCAGTGTAGGGGGTCGTGCTGGGGGAGTGTTTTAGGGTTTAGGGCAGTGCAGTCGTGTTCGGGTAGTGTAGGGGGTCGTGCTGGGGGGAGTATTTTAGGGTTTAGGGTAGTGAAGTGGTGTTCGGGTAGTGTAGGGGGTCATGCTGGGGGTAGTGTTCTAGGGTTTAGGGCAGTGCAGTGGTGTTCGGGCAGTGTAGGGGGTCGTGCTGGGGGTGGTGTTTTAGGGTTTAGGGCAGTGCAGTGGTGTTCGGGCAGTGTAGGGGGTCGTCTTGGGGGTGGTGTTTCAGGGTTTAGGGCAGTGCAGTGGTGTTCGGTAGTGTAGGGGGTCGTGCAGGGGGTGGTGTTTCAGGGTTTAGGGCAGTGCAGTGGTGTTCGGGCAGTGTAGGGGGTCGTGCAGGGGTGGTGTTTCAGGGTTTAGGGCAGTGGTGTTCGGGCAGTGTAGGGGGTCGTGCTGGGGGTGGTGTTTCAGGGTTTAGGGCAGTGCAGTGGTGTTCGAGCAGTAAAGGGGGTGATGCTGGGGGTGGTGATTCAGGGTTTAGGGCAGTGCAGTGGTGTTCGGGCATTGTATGGGGTGGTGCTGGGGCTAGTGTTTCAGGGTTTAGGGCAGTGCAGTGGTGTTCAGGCAGTGTAGGGGGTCGTGCTGGGGCTGGTGTTTCAGGGTTTAGGGCAGTGCAGTGGTGTTCGGGCAGTGTAGGGGGTCATGCTGGGGCTGGTGTTACAGGGTTTAGGGCAGTGCAGTGGTGTTCGGGCAGTGTAGGGGGTCATGCTGGGGCTGGTGTTTCAGGGTTTAGGGCAGTGCAGTGGTGTTCGGGCAGTGTAGGGGGTCTTGCTGGGGCTGGTGTTTCAGAGTCTACGGCAATGCAGTGGTGTTCGGGCAGTGTAGGGGGTCTTGCTGGGGCTGGTGTTTCAGGGTTTAGGGCAGTGCAGTGGTGTTCAGGCAGTGTAGGGGGTCGTGCTGGGGGTGGTGTGTCAGGGTTTAGGGCAGTGCAGTGGTGTTCGGGCAGTGTAGGGGGTCGTGCTGGGGCTAGTGTTTCAGGGTTTAGGGCAGAGCAATGGTGCTCAGGCAGTGTAGGGGGTTGTGCTGGGGGTGATGTTTCAGGGTTTATGGCAGTGCAGTGGTGTTAGGGCAGTGTAGGGGTCGTGCTGGGGGTGGTGTTTCAGGGTTTAGGGCAGTGCAGTGGTGTTCCGGCAGTGTAGGGGTCGTGCAGGGGGTGGTGTTTCAGGGTTTAGTGCAGTGGTGTTCGTGCAGTGTAGGGGGTCGTGCTGGGGTGGTGTTTCAGGGTTTAGGGCAGTGCAGTGGTGTTCGGGCAGTGTAGGGTGTCGTGCTGAGGGGTGGTGTTTCAGGGTTTAGGGCAGTGCAGTAGTGTTTGGGCAGTGTAGGGGTCGTGCAGGGGGTGGTGTTTCAGGGTTTAGGGCAGTGCAGTGGTGTTCGGCCAGTGTAGGTAGTCTTGCTGGGGGTGGTGTTTCAGGGTTTAGGGCAGTGCAGTAGTTTTCGGGCAGTGTAGGCGGTCGTGCTGGGGCTGGTGTTTCAGGGTTTAGGGCAGTGCAGTGGTGTTCGGGCAGTGTACGGGGTTGTGCTGGGGCTGTTGTTTCAGGGTTTAGGGCAGTGCAGTGGTGTGCGGGCAGTGTACGGGGTTGTGCTGGGGCTGGTGTTTCAGGGTTTAGGGCAGTGCAGTGGTGTTCGGGCAGTGTAGGGGGTCGTGCTGGGGGTGGTGTTTCAGGCTTTAGGGCAGTGTAGTGGTGTTCGGGCAGTGTAGGGGGTCGTGCTGGGGCTGGTGTTTCAGGGTTTAGGGCAGTGCAGTGGTGTTCGGGCAGTGTAGGGGGTCGTGCTGGGGCTGGTGTTTCAGGGTTTTGGGCAGAGCAGTGGTGTTCGGGCAGTGTAGGGGGTCGTGCTGGGGGTGGTGTTTCAGGGTTTAGAGCAGTGCAGTGGTGTTCGGGCAGTGTAGGGGGTCTTGCTGGGGGTAGTGTTTCAGGGTTTAGGGCAGTGCAGTGGTGTTCAGGCAGTGTAGGGGGTCTTGCTGGGGGTGGTGTTTCAGGGTTTAGGGCAGTTGTGTTCGGGCAGTGTAGGGGGTCTTGCTGGGGGTGATGTTTCAGGGTTTAGGGCAGTGCAGTGGTGTTCGGGCAGTGTAGGGGGTCTTGCTCGGGGTAGTGTTTCAGGGTTTAGGGCGGTGCAGTGGTGTTCGTGCAGTGTAGGGGGTCGTGCTGGGGGTGGTGTTTCAGGGTTTAGGGCAGTGCAGTAGTGTTCGGGCAGTGTAGGATGTCGTGCAGGGGGTGGTGTTTCAGGGTTTAGGGCAGTGCAGTGGTGTTCGTGCAGTGTAGGGGGTCATGCTGGGGGTGGGGTTTCAGGGTTTAGGGCAGTACAGTGGTGTTCGGGCAGTGTAGGGGGTCGTGCAGGGGGTGGTGTTTCAGGGTAGTGCAGTGGTGTTCGGGCAGTGTAGGGGGTCGTGCTGGGGCTGGTGTTTCAGGGTTTAGGGCAGTGCAGTGGTGTTCAGGCAGTGTAGGGGGTCTTGCTGGGGTGATGTTTCAGGGTTTAGGGCAGTGGTGTTCGGGCAGTGTAGGGGGTCTTGCTGGGGGTGATGTTTCAGGGTTTAGGGCAGTGCAGTGGTGTTCGGGCAGTGTAGGGGGTCTTGCTGGGGGTAGTGTTTCAGGGTTTAGGGCAGTGCAGTGGTGTTCGTGCAGTATAGGGGGTCGTGCTGGGGATGGTGTTTCAGGGTTTAGGGCAGTGCAGTGGTGTTCGGGCAGTGTAGGGGGTCGTGCTGGGGCTGGTGTTTCAGGGTTTAGGGCAGTGCAGTGGTGTTCGGGCAGTGTAGGCGGTCGTGCTGGGTCTGGTGTTTCAGGGTTTAGGGCAGTGCAGTGGTGTTCGGGCAGTGTAGGGGGTCGTGCTGGGGCTGGTGTTTCAGGGTTTAGGGCAGTGCAGTGGTGCTCGGGCAGTGTAGGGGGTCGTGCTGGGGGTGATGTTTCAGGGTTTAGGGTAGTGCAGTGGTGTTCGGGCAGTAGGGGGTCGTGCAGGGGCTGGTGTTTCAGGGTTTTGGGCAGAGCAGTGGTGTTCGGGCACTGTAGGGGGTCATGCTGGGGGTAGTCTTTCAGGGTTTAGGGCAGTGCAGTGGTGTTCGGGCAGTGTAGGGGGTCGTGCTGGGGGTGGTGTTTCAGGGTTTAGGTCAGTGGTGTTCGGGCAGTGTAGGGGGTCTTGCTGGGGGTGATGTTTCATGGTTTAGGGCAGTGCAGTAGTGTTCTGGCAGTGTAGGGGGTCTTGCTGGGGGTAGTGTTTCAGGGTTTAGGGCAGTGCAGTGGTGTTCGGGCAGTGTAGGGGGTCATGCTGGGGGTGGTGTTTCAGGGTTTAGGGCAGTGCAGTGGTGTTCGGGCAGTGTAGGGGGTCGTGCTAGGGGTGGTGTTTCAGGGTTTAGGGCAGTGCAGTGGTGTTCGGGCAGTGTAGGGGGTCATGCAGGGACTGGTGTTTCAGGGTTTAGGGCAGTGCAGTGGTGTTCGGGCAGTGTAGGGGGTCGTGATGGGGGTAGTGTTTTAGGGTTTAGGGTAGTGCAGTGGTGCTTGTGTAGTGTAGGGGTCGTGCTGGGGGTAATGTTTTAGGGTTTAGGGTAGTGCAGTGGTGTTTGTGTAGTGTAGGGGGTCATGTTTTAGCGTAGTGCAGTGGTGTTTGGGTAGTGTAGGGGGTCGTGCTGGTGGTAGTGTTTTAGGATTTAGGTTAGTGCAGTGGTGTTTGGGTAGTGTAGGGGGTCGTGCTGGGGGTAGTGTTTTAGGGTTTAGGATAGTGCAGTGGTGCTTGTGTAGTGTAGGGGGTCGTGCTGGGGGTAGTGTTTTAGGGTTTAAGGTAGTGCAGTGGTGTTTTTGTAGTGTAGGGGGTCATGTTTTAAGATGCAATGCTCCAATACCTGACCAGTCTGCACTACATAAAACTGCAAAAAAACTAAAAATAAAAAGTGTTTTGCACACTTTTGTCATTGGGCTATATGTGGGCTACATCTGGGTAATATTTGTGCTACATTTGGGCTCTTTTTTCACTGGTGGCCATCTTGGAAGACTTCTTTGTTATGAAGTTTCCTAATTTCTTCATTTACTGCAGTCTTCTCAGTAGGAAATGCTTTCAGTTTTTTACTTTGATTCCATCAAGAAGGCATTCAGATGTGTCTCACATCTGCCATAAATTCAGAATGTTAGCACTCTAGTTGCTCATTAGATCACTGGAGTAAAGCTACTGCTCACCAGTGAGTTAACTGGTAGTCTGCTGCTGGTATTGAAAGTGATTGTTTCAGTCTGCATGTCAGAATTTTCTAATGAAATAGAAGAGGATATGAGATCTCACTTAAAACATGCCCTAATTTTTCTTTCTGCAGCACTAACCATAATTTCTATTTCAAAAAGAACCCCTCATTTTGTTCCTTTTAAAATTAAATGTTTTAAGTGTTACCAGTTTATTCCAATCAAGATGGCTTCAGGTGTGCCATACTTTTGTCATAAGTAAGGCTGTTAGCGCTCTAGTTGTTCTTTAGAACACTCTGGGAAGCTGCAGTAGAACACAAAGGCATCAACTGGCAGGCTGCTCCTGTTGAAATATAACAGGAAGATATTTGAGATCACACTTGAAATATGTCCTAATTTTTCTTTCTACAGCACTAACCATAATTTCTATGACAAAATGAACCCCCTCATTTTGTTCCTTTTTAAATTAAATGTTTTAAGTGTTACCAGTTTATTCCAATCAAGATGGCTTCAGGTGTGCCATACTTTTGTCATAAGTAAGGCTGTTAGCACTCTAGTTGTTCTTTAGAACACTCTGGGAAGCTGCAGTAGAACACAAAGGCATCAACTGGCAGGCTGCTCCTGTTGAAATATAACAGGAAGATATTTGAGATCACACTTGAAACATGTCCTAATTTTTCTTTCTACAGCACTAACCATAATTTCTATGACAAAATGAACCCCATCATTTTGTTCCTTTTTAAATTAAATTGTTTAAGTGTTACCAGTTTATTCCAATCAAGATGGCTTCAGGTGTGCCATACTTTTGTCATAAGTAAGGCTGTTAGCACTCTAGTTGTTCTTTAGAACACTCTGGGAAGCTGCAGTAGAACACAAAGGAATCAACTGACAGTCTCTGCCCTTGTTGGATGTACATGTTTTACTGAGAATGTCAGACTTCATTCTCACATGAGTGAGAAAGATAATGTGAATTTACAGAAAATATGCTCTCATTTTAGCTTCTGGAGCACCTTCCAAACCTCCATGGGACAAGCATGAGAAAATAGTGTTCTCTCAAACATGATTCATGATATCCCAGCAGAAGGTTTTTCACATGGTAAAATCACCTTAGAATACACCACAATTCCTAAAATTAGTATGGTACCATCAACAAATAAATTCTAATGTAACTAAAGCCTGTTATCACCCTTTATAGTTCTCCTTTTGGTGACCCTCAAAATCTTCTATTCACTACAATGCATTTCAATGAGGTACTATCATTTATATTGGTCCCAAGATGGCTGCCAGCAATTCCAGGATGAAGTGCTGACAGCCAATCAGATCTCACGATGACATGTGTGGTTAGGCTCCGCCCAGATATATATGTGACTTTACTTTTGATTTTCTCAGGAACTACTGAACGGATTTACACCATTTAAGCAAAAGGCACGACACTGAACCAAGGGCTACCTCTTTGCCAAATTTGGTGTAATTCCGTTCAGCAGTTCGGGCTGTAGCTGCGACTAAAGGTTCCTATGGAAAAATGAATGGGGAAAACGCGTTTTGGGACCCCCCTTTTTCTCGGCCCCCGCTTGACGTATCACCCCGAGACTTTCAGGATAGGAGCGGACCGGAGCGCCCCAACAAGTTGGAAACTTTCGCGAAGATTCGTCAACCGGCGCCAACGTTATTTCAAATAGAATGTCGCGGATTTCCTATGGATAATAGGTTTTAACTATAACTATCTACTGGCGACCGCCAGTAGATAATAT